>JAAXYV010000959.1:0-10542 GCA_036851875.1 Novacerus sp. FZ-2019
TAAACCATTTGCAGCCAATAGGAACATTTTGAGTTTTTTTCTTCTCATTTTACACGTTCTTAAGCTAGCTTATTTCTGGCCCTGGTGGCATGTATAAGGTATACAATACAACAGCAAAACTATTTCATTTTGAGTTCGGCTATACCATAGACAGAATTATGTTTCCAGTTACCAGCAACTATTTTTTATTTTGTTAATATAGTAAATAATGTATTTCGCATTGGTTGCCTCTGCAACATTGTATTTATTGTATTTTGTGGGAGTGACTGTCTGTTCATAATTTTAGGAGCAGAATCCACCTGCGCAGACCAGAGGCCTACTGCAGATAACACTGTATTTAACTTTTGGTTACTTTATTTTACTACTTTATTTTAATTTTGATTACCATGGCCACATGCTATTTTTAGTTACTATAGCAACCATTTTTAAAATATGTTACTATACCACCTATTGCATTTTGGTTTTGTTACCATAGCAACTATTGTAATATATTCTTGGTCAACAATAATAACAAGGTATTTTATGTGTATTTTGTGAGTACATATGAGCAATTATGATCTGTTTTGGTTACCACAACAACTATTATAAAATTTATTGTTGGTTACCATTGTAACTATTATAATTTGCTCTTTGTTACCATTGTAAATTGTAACTATTATAATTTGTTCTTGGTTACCAAAGGAATTGATCTGTTTTTATTTACCATGACCATTTTATTTCGTCACTACATTTCGTTATTATTTACCATATTTCAGCTTACTTTTTCCATTTTCTTTGGTAGCTATACTGAAAGCCATGTATTTTCCTGTTCTGGCGGCGAATCTTCTTAAAAATTATGATTTATTTTCTTAAAGACCGTAGCCCATAGGCCAGACCTATAATTATAAACTTTCCACGTCAAGCCATAAAGCTAATCCATCCTGAAGTCATTAAGACTTGTAGTTGCGTTGTGTCTATTGTGTGCATCTGCAATAAACAGATTACACATTCAATTGACTTTATTAAGGTCTAAGATGTCCCAAGCGTTTACAGTTTAAAGTTCAAACAACCATAACTAGAAAGGAAGGTTTGCAATTTAATTGCGTATTCAATAACACATTATGCATATTATTGTCTATATCTTAAGAGAATGAACTCATGGCATACCAAACATGAAGGCTCCATATAGTCAAACCCCCCAAGAGTAACCTACCATAAAAGAAGATGACAATCCCAACAAAGCTGCAACTCATCTCAAAGGATGTTAATACACGAAAGAGACAGTTATTATAATCCTCTATACCTTCCTTGTGCCTTTGTGTTGTTGTCCTAAATATTTAGCTCTGTGTGTGATGAGACGAGATGCAAAACACATGAATTAAATGCAATTCAGTTTGTTATATATAAACAAATACACTATGCTGTATAGCAGAGATAAAAGGCTTGTCATAATAACAAAACATAACATGACATGGTACTGGTTCCTTTCTTTCTTTCTTTACTTTGCTCAATTTTGCTACAGCCCACAGGGCATGCTAATCAACTTTCCAGTCCTGCACTACCTTTGCTATAAAATTGCACAGCTTTTGCTTCCTCTTGTTCACTGAAATTTAAGCGGTGTTTTTTACTGTATTCAAAATTTCTACTGTCTTAAAAACAGCTCACGCAGCTGCACTACATGTTCTTACTTGGCTTTGTTCAAATTGACTTCAATCATTGAATGAGATCCGTTTTCGGGGTGCAATGATACTTGTTGTCATTTGTTGTATTGGAGTAGTCCAGCTAAATTTTGTTTAAGAAATGTGAACTTCTTTGTGCGAATGCTCTTCATGCGTCTTTCTGTGCAATAATTTTTTTTAACGCTTTGACAGATCAAGTTCAAATTTGGCGCACGTTTTTATGAAGTCAACGACTCGTTTAAATTCAAAGATGGGGTCAATCGGTCGAAGGCCACCAGATTCATTGACAGGTTGACATGATCGATCATACATTGGACAATGGAAAATAGGAAGTCATTTTGGTACACTGTGTAGTGTTTAGAGAAGTTCTTGTGTTGATATGAGGGCAGAATTTAGCTTCTCTCTCAAGATTCATATGTTGTCATGAATCATATGTATATATATATATTATGTATTCAAATACTTTCATATTATACTCATTTATATTACGTATTCAAATATGCTCATGTATTTATATGTTATTTATTATGTTCAGTATATTCAGTATAGGTATATACACTCTTAGCTCACACTTCTTCCATATGCCCAGATACTTAATACGGTTTATTCATTACAATAAAAAAAAACCTCACGCTAAGCGTCTGTTCTCCTTAACTTTTAACAAATTACGCAATAGGTAAAGAATATTATGAGAAGAATTCAATTCTAGGAAATTAGGAAGGAAGGAAGGAAGGAAAAGAAAACAGTTGAGGGAAATGAATGACAAAATTGACACTGAGTATACAGCATGGCATGATATAACATGCTAAGTTGCAAAATCTCGTGCTGATTTGCAATAAATCTAAACACCACTTAAAAAGAGTACAATGCCCACAAGCCAAGGAAGTCAAAGAAGTCAATCCACTTGTCTTCAATTAGAATTTTCAACGGTGATAGAGAGGAGGTATGTTACGCAAAGCGAGTAGGCAATCTATTGTATATTTTGATGCATTCTTTATACCCCATTGTCATTGTCACCGCTTACTGTGGGTATATAGTTGTGTTGTGTCTATAACTAACTCCTTTCTTTGCGATTGTTGATTGTGATTGTGACTCAAGTATGAAAGTATGCAGACAAATTTGTATTTGACAATGTGGAATGTGAATGTGAATACCTAGGATGCTTTGCGAATTAAATCAGTCAACATAGCCAAGCCAGCTAGTATTTAACTCTATGCGTATATTGCCCATACTAAAAATTGGTATACCATTGCTGGTATAAATGGTGTGAGTGCGACATTAATTTTAATGTAGCTATTCTGCGAATTTGGCATTTATAAGGTACTCTCGTACACTTCTTGAAGTTTCTGACACTTTTGGATTACCAGTTGGTATTCCTACTTGATGACATCGAGTGGTAATAGCTGTCACTATACGTTATTTCATTATAGAACATATAATATGCCCACTAGATGTCAACGTTGAGTTACCAGCTGGTAATCCAAAAGTGTCAAAAACTACAAGAAATATCAGAGAGAAGCTCATAATTACCAAATTTACCGAATAGCCACATTCAATCAGGAATCATTACATTTCTGGTGAAAATAGCTAAATGTTTGCCGGGATTTTAGCTAAATTTAGCAGTGGATTGAAAAATTCAGCTAAATTTAACGGAAAACTTATCCAGATTTAGCTTTTTTGTTTTAACAACTTGCCTCTTAATGTAACAAACTTGTCATGATTCTAATTAGAAAGAGGGTATAGCTTTTATTATATGTTTTACAAAGAGAATATAATTTTTCAATCCATTGCTAAATTTAGCTAAAATTCCGCCAAAGTTAACGAAAAAATTTGGTTAATTTTCCGCTAAATTTAGTTAATAATCCCTGACTAGTATTAAATTTATACTCTCAGTCCTACAATTTGGTGCACATAAATTTCCAGCAGTGGAATACCAACTTTTAGTATGGGTATAGCCAATAGTACAGTGAGTATGATTATAATATAATTGTACATGAAAAATGCAATGTAATGAAAAGAAGGAAATTCCAACAACAGTATGAGTAGTAGACCTCCTACATTTTTATTATAATATCACAGAGCTATGAAAACCCATTAATCATTACATTATAATATTATCATTAGCATAATAAGTATTATTATAATTGTATGTATATAGGTATCTTAAATGTGTAGTCTATTCTATAACCGTCGTACATAATAGTATCGTCGCTTGTAATTGTAAGTAAGCCTAAAGAATTTACTTATAGTTTTACACACTTACAACATCAACAACAACAACAACAACACGTTAGCACTCACTCTTTACTCATCTACTATACTACAAATCACTATAGAGGCATGCATCAAATTCAGAATTGAAAACTTGTTATTACAATAGTACAGGAAATAGGAATATAATTGAAGACAAAACGCACGCTAGTACAGTTACATCCAAGCTATTAAGTCAAGTTAAAAGTGAAGTACCTAAGATAAACAAACACGACAAGCCTCTGAGCGTACTTTAGCTATTAATGTACTAAGTACTACCTAGGTATGTATTATGTATAATATTAATGTCATAGTATGTATAGTATAGATAGGTATGTAATAATTCTACTTCTAGTGCTGTAATAGTTATAATAATTTATTTACTTCTAGTACAAATAATGCTACTTAATTAACTGCCACTGCAACTAGAATAATTGAAAATAGCAAGAGAGAAAGAGAGAGAGAGAGAGAAAGAATGAGTAATTAGTTAATTATTTATTAGTCATTTATACCTACTAATGTTATGTTCCACCCGATGTTACCGATTGACCACTCCGCGGATTACACAGCAATTACCATTGCTGTGAATGCGTGTGGGACATTTTTGTCTACGTATTTATGTATGTAGTTTGCCTACATACAATTTAATGTAATGTAATGTAAGTAATGTAACGACAACGACAATATAATAACAACAACAACGACGACGACGACATCAACAACAACAACAGCAAGACAATTATTTTGTTGTACACACCTTACAGCATAATATTTAAGATAACATTTAAATTAATTTAATTTCAATAGTCACTTACACTACAATTAGTTTGAAGAACTCTTTATTTTTTACAGGAAGTCAGAGTTTTATTTAGCTTTGTTTAATTCTATTACATTTTATTTGAATTGAATTTATTTTAAGATTTAATTGTTTAGTAGTAGAGTACAATTTTAAAATTCAAATAGGTATCTAAGTTTAGTATATCTGCAGACTAAAGGTAAGCACATGCGTAGTATCCGTTCTCACTGCGCCGACGCTAAGGTATACATACTAACCTTGCAAAGCCAAATTTATGACGGATTTAATTGTTTCTCCCTAGATGGCGAAAGTGGGTTAGATTTGGCCGTCGTGCCTTAATTCTGCCAACTGTGACTGATCAACTTAGGCACGATGGTCAAATATAATATTTGGTAGTTAATAAATGACACAATATTGTGATAATAATAATAATAACGCACTACAGTCTTTCTAAATAATTGGTAAGGGTTTGGTTGAAATTGTGTTAATAGGGACTCTAAAACTCCAGAGTTGAAGTTTGTTTTGTGAAGTTGTATCGTGTAGGTAAGTATAGATAGGTAAAGGGTAAGGCGTTATATATACTCAGGTTTTATTTGAAGTTCATGTTATTGATTATTGTTTTAGGTTTTAGGTATATTGGTAGTTCACGCTTTACACTTACGTTACAACAGCGATATTATCTTCATGGTGTTTCGCTTTTCTTACTTATACTCATTTTCCATCGCAACAGTTATCCACACAGCCTATACTATACTATACAGGTATAGTTTATATATATGTAGTTAGTAAGCAAGTATATCCGTATATTTATTACAGACAGATATAATATAATGGTTCTTCTCGTTCTATAAATACAATCAGTTCCTAAGTACAACACCTACATGTATACAATACAACACAACATACATCTCGATTTCATTTTGTGGTTTGATTTGATTTGACTAGTAATTACCGCACCTCTAAGGACACACATAATTTACACTAAAATTAATCTAGCTTGTTAATTTACCAAGACTTTCAACTATACACATAGACAACACAATTATTTTCATGTCACACAAACTTACAAACACTTACAAAGCATTAATCTACATACTACTCCATAGATGGTGCTGATGCCTCGGGAGCTTCACAAAGCAAAGCAATTTTGATTGGCCAGTTACAAACAGCTTAGAAGGATGAACGAATTCTGATTGGTTCTAGGAAGTTAGGACTCCTCCCAGTATTTCACTTTTTAAACCACTGCCGCAATTTTTTTTAATGTAAATAGCTATAACAAAAAATTATAATCAGCATAGACTAAAATACTACCAACATTGACCTTGAGTGACGGACGACTATACTCTGCTATTATTGTAGTACCTATTATACTAATTTTGTTCCAGAAACCAATTCTCTAAACAAAAATCTGTTAGAGCTACACAAGGTTTTGTATCAGACGGTACATTACAGGTATATAGTGTAGTATAGGTAACTTGTACAATTGACAGTGACAGTGAAATGACACAGAGACAATGGGTATTATTTAATTAATTTGACATAATATTAGGTATGTATATACGAGTACACTGACGTAAGTTCTTGTCCATATCGACATGTAGTGAAAAGGATACATACACACACAGACAGATGACAGAGTAGTGAAGAGAGAACTATATAGGAAGTAAAATTTTTACTATACACTATATACCTACACAATATAGAGAGAGAGAGAGAGTCAGAAATTTACCGCACACCAAGAGTGAGCTGGATTGATAATTTGATTTCATTAATTTTCCATCAAGTTCATATTATTCTATAAGGATTATTTATGCATTGGAGTTAGAATTGTACAGACAGATTATAAATTGTTCATGTTCATGCAGTAGGTAGTAGTACATTTTCATCAACTTCAACATCAACAGGTATTATTATCATATAGGTATGTTATACTTTTCAGCTTATTGTCCCAGATTTGGTTCTTCATCAATTTCTTACATTACAAACACTAGTATTGAAATACCTGCCAATGACAATCTTCCTTTAATCTAATTTAATTTAATTAAGACCTGCCTCCACAACTCTCAAGAATTCTATTATACTAATATATTATGTAAGTTAATGTAAGGTAATGTAATGCAATAATTGTTAATTACTTAATAAGTCCTCTTAGGTGTGTTGAGTAATTCAATGCAAATATCATCCTACGCAGTATACATACCTACCTACATACTCAAACTTTGTGCTTTATTGATACAGTTTGATTCAAGGAACGGACAATCACTATAACTAAATCAACAACAAGACAATACAAGACAAGACAAGACGAGACAAGACGAGTATGACATGGACGTGACTTGACGACACAATTCATACGACAACCGACGCAGTCTATACCAAAAAACCTACCTACATGACAGTAGTCACTCATTCTAATTAACACTTGCTTGATGCCTTATCTTACTTACTTATGACGACTCTGCATAATATGTCACTATAGAATAATATGAGAAATCTATCTAAGCTTATATATCTATCCATGGTGTTCATGAGGCGTATATAAATCAAGCATACCTACTCTAAGGAAAGAGCATTAATAATTTAATCCTTGTGAATACTAATGTTATAAGAAAAATTCTCACTTTCATTATTACCATCAAATTTCATTATCTACTTCACATTACGTACGACCACGCACCAAACATACTATATATCAAGTAAAGTATTCAAACGAACTAAAGGACAAACACGACAGGGTGTAATAAGATGTCTTAAGATATACTATTCTTTTAACCTACAGTCTGTCAGGGATTATCAGATAGCAGCAGAAAAATAGCTAAATTTTTTCTGCTAACTTGTGTAGAATTTTGGCTAAATTTAGCAAAAAAATAAGTAAATGGTTACCGCTAACTTTGGCGAAATTTTTAGCTAAATCTAAAGATGGATTGAAAAATTTCGCTAAATTTAGTTGCTTTGAATTGGGTTTCTTTGTAAAACGTATAATAAAAGATAGACCCCCACGATGAATTTTGTTTTCTATCTGGAATAATGTAAAATGTGGTGTGCTGTTTTTAATTAGAAGCATGAAAAGTTTGTTTCACCAACATGAAAGTTGTTGAATTTGAAACAAAAAGCAAAAAAGTTTAATTTTATTGCCTTTTCCGCTAAATGTATGAGAATTTTTCAATCCACTGCTAAATTTAGCTAAAATCCTGACAAGGGGTGCGAAAAAATGTAGCTATTTTTTCACTGAATTTAGCTGATAATTCTTGACGGGACAATTGGCTGACAGATAGTTATTTATAACCTTCTTTCTATATTCTGCTCTAGCTGATGAACACTAAAGTCAACAATTACTCAAATTTAAATTTACCATTTCCATGCTTAAAATTCCTCACATAATTCCATAATCATTCATTTCTTTTTGATTAGACTCAATTATCTGTGCGCATGATGAAAAAACATGATTCTACACAGCAAACACGAGACGACAAGGAGAAAGGCATGATAATAAGAGCTTTGCTAGACTTCTGACTTGCTTTTTTAAGTATATCTTACATCTCTATTAGCTTATGCTACGATACAATACGATAACTTAACTATCTACTCTACATCTACACTACCTGACTAACCAACTATAACTATTATTATTCACGGTTCCTATCCTATGTGTCGTAGACATGAAAGAAGCTGTAGTAAAAACAAAATATTTAAAAATGTTCAAAAAATCTTAAAATTTCAAAAATGTAAAACCATTTTTTTCTTTCTTATCACTGTAAATTGAGCTCCAATCATGAAAATCAAGAATGTTTTCGAACACCGAATTAAAAAATGATTGATATCATTTAATATTCAAAGATAATTGTTGCATATTTTGAAATAAATTATTTTTTCTACTCCACACTTACTTACGTAACTACAGTTTAAGGTTTAAAGTTTATAATTTAATCATAAACAACACAGTTGGCTCCCAACGTGTTTCACAAAACATGTGTTAAATAAAAACTGTTTACTTACTAACTAAATTAATTACTTATTTACTTACTTATTTAACTTTTACTGTTAATGAATAGAAGCAAACCTGCTGCACATTTGCTGTACAGCAGGAAAGACTGACTGGACTGGACTGACTATTTATTTAATACTAACTATTCCTCACCTCATTTGACACAACAAAACAGCTATATTATAGTAATGTTGTATTTGCGTGGGCAATGTTTTCTATAATTACTTATTATAAAGACTTATTCCCCTTCCTCCAATCATTAGATGTCCTCTCCTCAAATCTCCTGTTCTTTTCCTCTTTTTCCTTCTTCTTCTTTACATTTCCGGCTTGTAGCATTTATTTAATTATTTGGTTTGTTTCATTTACTTATACACTCCATTTAATTATTGAAGCACAACAATCATATTATAATCGTTATCATTGCATTTTTACATGGCTCAACAACAACAGTCTTTTTCCTAATTTTTTTTTGTTAGCCCTTTAGTACACAGTCTAAAGTATCACCACAGAGTGTATTGTGCGGTGCGAGCTTGCGTATAGATAAATGATACAGGCTTTACTGAAAGCTAAGGTAGTTACTTAGTACATTAGATACTTTGATTGTCGGTAAGTTGCATCTCTGTATATAGGTTTATCCAGAAGATTAATGAAATGTATGTATTGAGTTTAGTTTTGCATGTTCTGTTATTAGTCCAGGCCAGGAGCAAGTAAAGTAAGCAAAATTCTTTTCTGCTTCTCTACTATAAATGTATGTAGATTCATGGATTATTAAAACAAATCAAAATATCATTCATTCACAATCAACTCCAGAAATGATGCATATTTCTTCCAACATAATAAAACCACTATTTTTAGTGTCTCCATAGCATCTTGACTGCAATGGAAATTAAATTCCTATGCCTCCATCTAGAGGCAATTTTTTTTAAATTTGTAACTAACTGTCTTGGATTACAGATAGAAATCCCTGCTAATTTGTTTCCAATGTTGTATATTTTTCTCACAACTTAAAGAAGAATCATTTCTTCATAAAAATTTTATGTAAAAAAAAATCAATAAAAAATCATATAGGTGTCATTTGTATCAATAATAACGCAATTCATAATCAACTGTAGAAATGATGCATTTTTCAATTTCTTCCAATAGGATTAAATTATTTTCAGTGTCTACCTATACAGCGTCTTGACTCAATGAGAATTAACTTCCAGTGCCTCCATCTAGGGGAATTTTTTGAATTTGTAACTAACTGTTTTAGATTACAGATAGAAATCCCTGCTAATTTGTTTCCAATGTTGTATATTTTTCCAAAACCAAACTCACAAATTAAAGAACAATCATTCCTTCCTCAAAATTGAGTAACAAAAATGAATATAAAAAAAATCATATACCTAAGTATTAAGTATCAATCACTTAATTGTATCAGTAATAATGCAACGATAAGTTTGAACAACAAAAAGATCATCTTTTGTCAAGAGATTTTCGGCAATTAAACAACCACTTGATAACCCTCGCATTTCTTTCAACAATAGATGGCTCCCCATGCTGAACGACAATGGTGGGTCCAGAGCCTACATTATTGTTGCTAGTGTAACCCCCACCAACGGTTCGTGAGCCAATTTTAACACCCAGGGGAGAATCCCCACTATCAATACTGCCACCCCGTCGAGGCACAGAGTCAACTGAGCTAACACTAGAAAAGAAAACTGGAGAGGAACTACCCGTATTGACTCTAATCCCGTCCTTTAAATGAGACAGGGGTAATGGTGCAGGTGTAGGAGTATTGTCTAAGCCTAGCATATCGAAGAATCTTTCCAGTTCACTAGAAGTTTTAGAGTTACGTCTAATATTACTCTCTT
>JAAXYV010000960.1:0-10537 GCA_036851875.1 Novacerus sp. FZ-2019
ATCGTACCAAATTTTAAAATCGTTTTCGTAGTTGTACGATACTATAGTATAGTATAGAGGTATAACTACGATAATAGGTACGATTTAGAACACTATGTAATGCGATAATACACACAAAGTTTAACTTATGCGTAACATGTTTTATGGTCGGTCCCTTGAATTAACCATGGAAAAAGAACTCGCGCGAAACACTGCAATTCAAACGACTTTTACTTGAAAGTCCCCAGCTCATTTCTCTTCCACCCTAAAGAATATAGGGATCAGCTGAAACCCAGGTGGTTTACGCGAAGCGTAAACCCCTGATCCCTATATTCTTTGCTTCCACCCATGATCTCCATTCTATACCAATACTTCCCTTCCACCAACAATCTCTCTTCCTTCCTTCCTCTACGTCGCTTCCACCCACAATCTCCCTTCCTTCCACTACTACCCTTCCGCACAAAATCTCCTTTCCTTCCCCTGCTTCCCTTCCGCACAAAATCTTTTTTCCTTCCACCCGCAATCTCCTTTCCTTCCCCTTCTCTTTTACCCCTAATCTTCATTCCTTCTCCTACCACCACTTAGCTCCTTCCCTATATCTCCATTCCTGCAGCTACCTACCCTCCGCCTCCCATCCTCACTCAACCTCCATTCCTTGCCCTATCCTCTTTCCTTTCATTCCCTACCTCCATTCCTGTTTGTGAAAACATTAATATTTTGTACTGCATAATTTACTGAATTCAATTTCATCCATATGCAAAATATTTTATTCGCTGTTCAGAATTGTATTAGATTGCATAAGATCTTGCAAAGAACTTTATTCTGTTAGTACAAGTTATATGCTACACGTATTTGTCTGAATCTGTATGCAAAGTAGATAAAATACCTGCAATATATATGAATGAATAGTCAGAACCTAAAATATCAAATGCAGGAGGCTACGTCATACTCAATACTCAAGGATCCGAAATATTAACAAGGAAGTTGACTAAAGCGGGAATTGCCACCGCATGCGTTGACTTAGGCTTTTACCCGGGTGTAATTGGTAACTTTCGTAACAGTCGGAGGACCAATAGAGGGCTCCAGTATCCCACGTGATATAAAATGAAATTGGAACTGAAGTATGAGAAGATCCCCAAAACTTTTTGTCCAGTTCCTCCAATTTCCATCCAATGCAGCCATACTCACAGTTACAAAGCAACGCAACGCAGCCACTAATCGAAGACCAAGAATATAAAGTAATTTTATGCGGAATCTGTTGTCCTATCTTCTTATAATATTTCTTCTAATATCTAAGAAATCTTTAAAGGCAAGCACCAACAAATAAGATACATTATAATTTTTGTAATTGTTTTCGTTGGCCATCTTTACTGCCGTCGTGTCGAATCGAATTCCCATTATTATTCCCTTACCTACCTCTCATCTATTTCAATTCATTCTCATTTAATCGTATACGCGTTAATAACATAAATCTAATTAAAGTTATATTTTGAACCACGATCTTATAATGTAGAGAAAGATAGATTATTTTATTTCAAAACAATATTTGATACTAATCACGTGGTAGCCAATAAAGACAATACTACAATACATTTAATAATAGAATGCAGGCCGAGTAATATAATATGTAAATAAATTGCTATAAATATTAAAGTTTGAAGTAACTGAATTGAATTAAATCAATTGCAACCTACAAATGTTCTTTCATGAGCAATAACCATAATAATTTAAGTATCTGTCTTATCGTCATCTCATCCAACAATAAATCCCCTTATACAATACTAAAAATCCAAACGAATTAAGCAAACCAACAACATCTAAGCAAGGAAAAGTAAAGCATACAATTAAAGAATACAGTATCAAAGGAAACTACTAAAAGCAATAATATCTTTTAGGTTGTGATATTACTATAATAATAATGCATGGGATTACTACACTACTGCTACATTCAACTTCAGGCCAGTTCTTCTGCTGCTGCAGCAGTCTGAAAACTACCCTACACATAGAAAACAGTGCGACTACCACTAGTGCTAGGGCGAATACGACACTACTGACACTGCAGCAGCACACAACTTTTCCTAATAATGTATACGAGTTCTTGAATTGTTGACAGGAGAGCCAATTTACAATTTACTACATTAATAATAATAAAATATAATCTATGCAGTCAACGTGGGATTGGAGTAGAATATTAATTGTGAATGTGAACAGATAGCTTCGTTTGATTGTAGTTAGTTTATGTTAGATGATGAGTTGTATTCTATGACGATATTTGTACACTGCCTATGAACAAAACTTTTGTTCACTTCAATTCTGTTCAATATATTTACTACTACTCCCTCCCTGGTAATACCTGCAATAAAGGAGAGTAATAATCCTGGTCTTGAATACATCTAATGTAACTACAACTAATTAATTTGCAAGTTCTTTTTTACGTGTTGGATACAAAAAAACATTTCTTCTATAAACTGAAAAGGTAAGATATATATAGTTAAATAATTTTATAAGTTTAGAAATAGTATATGTACACAATTTATACTTCCTCTAATCTTTAATTTATTATTGAATTTCACTACATTATTTGATTGGGTGATATTTGACGTGAGTTTCTTGATTTAATGTTCCCATTTATGGTATATTAAATTTAAGAGTTTTCAAGTTTAAAAAGTAAAGAATTTAAATATAGCGTGAGATGGTTGAAATAATGGCTTTTCATTGTACTGTTTAATGTGTAGAGAATATATTGAAGTTAATTGCTCGTTTTTTTGTGTTGTGTGGGATTCATAGAAAACGTGAAAGGCAATGCCAGGAGGATAATATCCAGTTCCCTCAGGGCTAGTAAATCGAATCAAGAAGCCAAAGTGGATTTTACGATGGGAAAGCGAAAAAGAAGTGGTAGTTTTTCAAAAACTGATGAATCTGGAGCAAAGAAAAGGTACCCAGTCATACTATTTTGTAAATTATATTATGGTATTCTTGTTTGAGGGAAGCAATTAAATATCAAAGTAAGGAGTGTAATGTGAAAAACATAAATGAGTGATTAATATGACAGAATGATGTAGTTGTATACGGTGAAGGGAATATTGACTCAATTTTTCCCAATTGTTCTGAGGGGTGTGTGATAAGCTAGAAGTAATCTTTTATCGTTTTCTAAATTAAGTAGTTGATGTGATGGAGATGACTCATTTAAGGACTTGTTTAAAATTGCTGTGTGTTATAATTACATCTGTAGTAACTGAAAATTATAAATATTCTAGACTCAATATGTGCAGACAAAATTATTATTCGTTGTGCCTTTAAAATTACCGTCTAGAACTGCATAGTCAACCACATTCATATAGATATTAAAATTATTCTGATCAATGGTAATATGATGGTTGCATTCAAATACGAGATATATTATACGAATGAATTTAGACAGTACGTACTAGTATTGAACACATATTTTTGAAACTTAATTAACATGACATAACCTGTATTTAAAGTAACATACTTTTCTCTCTCAGAACCTATCAGATCTAACAACAGTTCTAACTTAAAAGAACAATCTTTTTACCTAACTGTCCTCCATACTGCCATACGTGCCACTGATATTAAAAGTAACTTTGTAACCATAAACTGAGCTCATTTTAACAGAAAGAATCAAATAAAGAATAAAAAGAGATTGCATTAGTTACATATTACAATTTTCCTTTTCAGTACGCGGACCAATTTAAAAACTTAGAATAAAGATTTACATAATTGTATATACTATTTGCATTTGTCAAATTGTAAAGCAGACATATGAATACCAAACTTTTCCATGTTTATATTTATACTCTACAGTGCAAGGTGTAATTTTATAAATGGCCACAATTTTAGCCATTGCAATACAAAGTTCCCTGTGAAAAGTGTCCTGCAGCACCGTTTTAATTTGCCACATGTTTGGTTAGTTTGGTATTACCGAGAGTGTATCGCTAACTTGTTGATATGAAATAGAAAATAGTAGAGATCAATGGAGAACAGTAATATAAAGGACAAAAGTACTGGGTAACAGTGTATAACAGACCAACAGAAAATTACTTAAAGTTAAAAAATCGAATGCGTTGAAAGTGGAAGAAATTGTAAAGTATGTTTGAATTTCTTCAGTGATGATGGGGACAGCCAGGAAGAGCTGGATGGCGAGACGTTAGTTCCCCACAAAGGAAATAGCAATAATGGTAAGTTGCTCTATGTCTTACTACTGTCAACTTCTCAGCGTTAATATTTGACTGCGAAGTCAATAAACTGTAATTAATTTAGTACATTATTAGCCAGGTATCTTAGATTCTCAGTTTTTGGTGTTTTCAAGTAATGTGTTTTGTAAGCAATATGCTACGTAATGCGAAATAAGCGTGGATATGCCTACAGCACTTAATTTCTTTTCTTTTCATATTAATAGGAGTTAGATGCAGTGCGCGAGTTCAAGAAAAACAGGAAAAATTAAGGAGAGAAGCTTCTCCAAGTAAACAAACAATAGTTGACACAACCTGTCCAGGACCTGGTCCAAGTGCAAGTGGTTCTAATAAAGGAGGGAAGCAACTTGTGAATCCTGAAGATCTCTGTTTTGCTGCAATTGATGGTATGTCAACCGGTGTTGTATCTGGAGTTGAAGAAAAACGAAAGAAACGAAATTGGGAGCTTTGGAGTCAAGACGATAAACAGTTATTTTTTGAAGCATTAAATGAGCATGGTAAAGATTTTGACGCCATACAGAATTATATCGCTTCTAAGCTCAAGTCAAGAAATAAAACTGTTCATTGCGCTCAATTTGTCTCCAAGAATAAAGATCAAGTTCGACACTTTTATTACCGAACATGGAACAAAATCTCTAAGTACCTGCAATTCCCAAAGGGTAAGATACCTGATCATAACTTTAGCCATTTTAATTAAATACTAAATTTTTATCCCTGGTTTGAATTACAGATATGAAAAAAGCATTTCAAGAGCTCTATGGCTTGGTTAATTACGGTGAACTCAGAAAGAAACAGAGAGTTTTAAATACTAAATCTGCTGCTAAATTATGCGAACTTGTGGAGAAGGGGACGACAACTATCAAGGTTCGAGGTAAAACATTTCGAATTAAAACTCCTGTATGTCGGGCTCTGAAAAGACTCAATCGTTTGGATGACGTGGAGCATATCCGTGTTCCTTGCAAAGTTAGTTTGGAATTAATACCAAGAAATGGGAAAGCTTGGGCCGCTGTGCAAAGTGTATCACACAATCCTCGAGTCAAAGTTTTTGTGCCTCTTCAAAGAACTTTAGCTTCAATAGCGACTTTTTTCGAAGATCGATGGAAAACATCTTCTGATAGATTGGTACGTGTATGTTTTTAAAATTATTTTCGATGGCATGGGTTATATTTACTGCTCCCCTGTTTCCACTGAATGAATGGGTGGGTGAATGTGGAATGGTACCTTAAATACTATGTTTGAAGCAAACTTTATGTTTATATACCCATAATGCTGTTATGTATATCTTAGGGAACGTACCCTTAGGACTAAACTGTTACTCTATTATTTTTATTATTATCAAAGATTACTTTTCAACCCTTCAACTTAATATCTTGAGCTTAAAATTAACTTGTGTACAGAAGGAGCAGTTATCACTAACATTTGGTGGTAAGCCGGTGCCTCGACTCCGCTTTATTCCTATTGAAAAGCGGGATATCAATCTTCCAATCTTCAAAGTATCCGAAACTACTAGTTCTGCTAAAATCTGCCTACGCTCCTACACTGAAAATGTCTTGAGCAAAGAAAGAAATGAAGAACTTGAGTTGTCAACCAAGAAATTGAAAAGGAAACGAAAACAATCTGGATGTATAAGCGGACCAAGTAATATTTCGTACCCATTTGGTATTTCAAGCAGCCTGCAGTCTTATATGCAACAGCAGAACGGAATTGAAGCATCGGACTCGGTTGCCGAGGCTGCTGGGAGTGATGTAGAGGCTCAAGATTTACCTCTTATCAAAATCACATTACCAATATCTTTACCAACTGTCAATCAGACTCTATTTTCTATTGCAAATAAAAGTCCTACTGAGGAGAATTGCGTAAATGTTATAAATAACGCAATAAGGTTTGCGGATGTGATGGGTGAAAATGAACTTCTGAGTGACAATACAATGGCTGTGTTAACGCAAAGACATCATTCGGCGGGAGCAGTAGAAATGAACAACGACAATGCTAACGCAGCAACAGAAACAGAAGATAATGAAGATGTTGATAATTTGGTTGAAGAAAATAATTTGCCTTTAAATGCTAACAAAGTGTGTGCATGTGGGTCAACCAAAGGAGGTGACTCAGAAGACATAATTGCTCATATTTGGGATGATGAAATTATCCGCCGGGGATGGACAGCAGAAGAAGCAGGCGTAATGACTGTGGGGGAGTTATATCTTATGGTAGTGTATTATTGCTAACCTTAATCTTATTTTACTACTCATGTTTGCACAGGTTATTTTGTAATTCTGTTTGTTGTGTATACTAGCTCGGTCAATGTGAAAAGCTTTGCTTTGAATATTATTGGGATACACAAGAAGGAGATCCAGATACTCCCATTAGAACTGTGAGGATGGTGGATAGACTTGTTGCAGCAGCCAGAATTCTTAAGAAAAAGAAAACCAGTAGATCCAAAGCTTCTTTACTAACGACTACACCAGTATCACACACTTGCACGCACTGTGGACATGCTAATGAGATCGTTACTTATGCTGGTGTGCACACCACATGCTCGAATACAACGCTGCCAAGCAATCCGACTTTGACTGTAGGTCATAACAATCAACAACGATGTCATAAGGTCAATCTCACTGATCCACAGCAACCAGTTTCAATTGCAGTCAGTATCAGCTCCATTCAAATGATTCCTGTTCCAATCACAGCAGTCCCTACATTACCAGGATCACCATACCCTTTCGTGAGTATTATAGGCCCCATAATAAGTTCAAATTCTAGTATAACAACAAGTGCCGGGTCGAAGCCTTTGAGGACCATTTATACAAATCACCTAGTAAGTGCATCTACAGTTTTAAGTCCAGCAGATTCTGGAATTGCCAAAACCGAATCTATTGCGACGCCTCAACAACGAAACGCAACAGGTTTAATTGAGCTTTCCTCAATTGCCACGAATGGCATCGACCCTGCAGACCCAACCAAAAGGAAGAGTAAAATTACAGCTACACTATTGCCTCCATCCAGTCCTATGCTAAAAATCGGGTCTCTCAAAAGTAGCAGCGTAGTGAATTGTGACCGAGTACCTAGTAAGACCATCAGTAGCTTCAGTAATACCGTCACAAACAGTACGACTAAAAGCAGTAGAACTCTTGTTAATTCAAAAGAAAGCAGTAGCAATATTAATATCAACAAGGAAATCTCAGAGGGTACATTTCGGCGGCCAGCGGTGATTTTGAGCCCTCTTATTCGTTCTGACGGCAATGGAGAGATCAAAATTTCACCACCAAAGCCGTTTCTAGATTTGCCAAAAGGCAATCGACGGTTGGGTCGAAGACCTAATTGGAAGAGGGTTGTAATTCCGCGAGTACTTCCTCTGCTACCAAAAGGTGATGAGAGTGCTCTTCAAAGCGGAAACATGATTGCCATCTCAGCAATTGGTACTTCAACATCTACAATAAGTGCAAGAGGAATTATTATTCCAACCACTAATACCATTCCGATTCCTGTCGGTAAGAAAGGGTTTCTTTCAATCTCAAAATAAATAGTTTAATGTAAAAATGTCATAACTGAAATAGCTTATTCAACCAACAGGACAAACTGGAATTCACTTAGCTACTCTGTCTTCAGAAGCAATCGTAACTATGTCTTCTAACGCTTGTGGGAGCATACCATCAGCAAGTACAAGTGTTATAAGTGATAGGGAAAGTTGTCACTTTGAAATATCCAGGTCGTTAACCGGTGTTGCTTCCATTTCTGATGATGTAAATAGAATACTTGGAACACCAAGTAATTTCGACGATTTGTTAAAACTTCGTCAAGAAGAAGCAAAGCACACTACTGCCGATATGGAAAGCAATTTGAGTCTCTCTTCCTTCATGGAAATATCCCTTCCAGAGTCTACTAGACTCGTTGCAAATGAGTGCCTCAATTCGGACAAGTTTCTAGATAACGACCTGGACGATTCCAATTGTAGTCTGAGTTTAGGCAGTAAGTTTGCAATTTCTGTTGCATTTTGTAATGTGATTGGTATTTGGATACGTATAAGTGCATATTTTTGGGCTCGCAGATTTTCTCAAGGATTGCGATAACGACTCGGAGGTAGATGCAGGAATTCCTAAGTATCAGCAAATGGATAGACACTTATCTGAGTATATAAATGCTGAAGAACTAAAAATAGCTAGGCAAACGGCCAGTTTGGACACACCAAAGAAACAACCACCTCCAACAGAATGTTTCCAGAGCACTAGTCCTCCTTCAACACCTCTTGTGTCCCTCTCAGACAACCAATGGCTTACTTCTGACGTATGTGTAGTCTCTATCATCTATTGCAAACGTATTGTAGCGTATATCAGCTAAAAATTAGTTGAAAAGATTTATTTATATGCTTTGCACAGCCTGGTGATCTCTCTCTGAGTAGTCTTTTGGGTGCTTTGGATCCTCTTCGCAGTAACACAGCTTCTGCTTTATCTGAGGTACACATGTCATTGAAATTGATTGTTTATAGTGCATTCTTGTATACCAAATTAAGGCCTACATAATTTTGCTGAAGTAATAATTGTACATTTTTGAATGTTACAGAGTGACTTTCAGTCGATGATGGGAGATGGAAGTGTAGACTATGTGTCAAAGTTCTCAGAGCTGTCTTCACAGATGGCAAGTAATAATAAGAAATGAACAAGTACAAATCTCTCGTGTATAACTATGAGAAAAATCAAATATTCTGTGGTATAGTTACTTCACTTCAATATTTAACTCCTTGTCCGTGAGATAATTCATTTCATTAATTGTGTGTACCTGTAAACTCTGTAAACTTTTCAGTATCTTTACACCACAAGCACTTAGCAGAAAGATTAATATTTGAAAATCAGGAAATTGGATAACACTTCATAGAATCTATGCATGAAAATGTGTTTTGCTCACTTACGTGAATTACGTCACTTAGGTGACTTCGAAATTAAAAAGCGTATTACTTTAGATATGTAGGTATTAGAAAGCGTAGCGCCATTGAGAACAACCAAGTGCAGGCAAAAACATTGCAGGAAACAGGAAAACTTTTATACGTGAAACTGGCAATGTGCTATTCAAAGTAAAAAAAACAAGACGTTTTAGAAGTACATCCCAATTTTCCAACGTGGAATAATCTTTCAACGATTACACTGACCAATTACAGATGATTTTGTTTTAAATATACAAAATTGATTTCTCTTTCTATCGTAACATCTAAACGAACTGCATTTTCTCCACTTCGTCTGACGAAAGCCGAATGTTGGGGATGGATCGTATTTGCGAACTGGTAGACGATTTCTGGATTTGTCACTACTGACGAGAATCCATTACGTATATTATATGATTGCGATTGTCTAGAATGGGATAGAAAAAATTACCACCACACTAGGGCGTTTCAAAAAAAACTTTGATGAAATTTCAAATGCCCCCTCTCATGACGTGGTAAATTATAACAGATTATTAATTCAAAATTTCAGTTTATTTGGTCAATTGGACAATTTAATTTTTAATTTGGTCAATGGGTCCCATATAATGTTATTATGGAGTGAATATCTGGGTATATTAGTGTACCGTATTTATTCTAACAAAAGCCGGTCTCAAATGTAAGCAGGTTTTTAAAAATAGCCGGAAGGATAAAGTGATCGTTTGGCGACAAGACGGGTTTCGAGTGCAAGCCGGTCTCAAGGACAAGCCTCTTGAACCTTATGCTGGCAGGCATGTAGCATCTCTACGGGGAATAAGAGCAATTACGTTTACTACAAGAAAGGCTATTTTGGAAACAGGTCGGTCTCCAAAGAAGGCCGGGCCGAAAAGGTTTGCGACAAACCGGGGGCTTATTTTTAAATAAATACGGTATATTCCATATCAAGCAATAGCCTTGAGAATCTAAACAAATAATCATTATAGTACTATGCCCCCAAGTGATCACATGTTCAATAACGTTGATTTTTTTAAATTAGAGTTCACTTCCCTTTAATGTTTCACTACCTATAGAAGGTACTGTCTCCGAACTTCATCAATTGTTATGCTAGTGCCGAAGTCATGCACCAATTTTGCCAGCCAGTTCTGAAAGATAATTTACCATTGTGACAGGGCCGACAGGCGGTTCTGCTTCAAGGTAGCCTGGGTCATTTTTCGACTTTTGAAGTGGCTGATGGTCTCAGGCAGGGTGATATCCTGTCCGGTTACATGTTTGCAATTTATCTGGATGAGTTATCGTCCCAATTAACGGCTGCGGATTTGGGATGTAGGGTGGGACCTAATGTCATCAATCACATCTTCTATGCTGATGATGTATGTCTCCTCACTTCCGATATACATGCTATGTTCAAGCTCCTGTCAATCTGCTCCCTGTATGC
>JAAXYV010000961.1:0-10533 GCA_036851875.1 Novacerus sp. FZ-2019
TTTCTTTTATATTAATCAATACGGACACGGACGGATAGATGGTTACTGATATTAATAATAAAAAGAGAATTATTTTCTTTAATGCTCTGCTCTAGTCTGTCTGTCTGGTCTGAACTGAAGTGGTGGAATGATCTTCCGATTATTTTATTACAATGCAATTGCAATAGACAACGAACAAATAAATGACGAGCTATAGAGTTGGGGGAATTAGCAAAAGTGCAGAGCAGGAGCCTAGCACGGCACAACAAGGATGTTTCGCACTCGCGAGAGGAATGGCACAAGCAATGCTTCGTCCTCAACCAACAGATTTGCTTCTATGAATGAACTGATATTATTATTTATATCTTTCTTCTTTTCCTCTATAGTGCAATGATGACGGACTAACTGAGTGACTGCTGACTGTATAAATGTATGTAGTAGGTTTATTATATTTATTGTAGTCTATGTATGTTTGTGTATTATTCGTATGGTGTGATTTGCTTGCTCTGTTCTGTTGTTTTTATCCTCGTATCTCCTTGTCATATGACAAAGTGACTGACTGAGAGTTGATAATAATATTGATATTATAATGTAATATATCAGGAATATATTATAATATTATATTTGAAAATAGAGTAGCTCACTCAGCTCACTCTCCTGATTTCCTACACTTTTCTGAGTAGATGAACTCCTACTACAACTACGTATTTATGTATTGCTTGCTCTTTGCTCTATTAGTGTAATGCAATGCAATGCAATGAAATGAAATGACGTGAATGCTCTCTCTCTCTCTCTCTCTGTATACCGAAATTATGTATTGTGTTAAAATACAAGGTATCTATGGGTTATCGTAGAATTGGTGTGTATTATGAGGTGTGAGTGATGAGGGTGTGCTCACGAGTTCCCCAAACCAAACCAAAGCAAATCAAATCAAATAAAAGGGAATGAAATGAAATATGCAAGTTGATTTAGGTGTGCTGTAATGTAATGTAGGTATATAAAATAATGTAATGCAATGTAAATGTAATGTGTAGTATAATATAATATATAGCGAGAGAGATAAAAAGAATGGATGCTGACTGCTACCACGATGTTTGGTGACTGCTGCAATGCTTGGAAGAGCAACGCTGCTGGCTTGGATACTATGGCTTGGGCTTCCAGTCCACAGTCCATAATACTACCACCATACCACCACCATCCCCATCCATCCAACAATCAGTTAGTTGACTATTACAGTATACGTACAATGTAGAACTAGCAATAGTAATACAATCATAATATATATAGGTATATATATATATGCCTTGCCATGCCATAGGCAAGAGCAACATCACAGTCTTCTCGTCTCTTGGTTTGGTTATAGTTATAGAGCAGGCAGAAGCATATCATGGACATTAGGTTGTTGTTGCTGGCTGCTGTTGGTGAGGAAAAACTTGAAAAGCTTCGCTTTCCTATTCCTTTTCTTTATAATATAATATATATATAGATAATATAATGTTATGCCATGCTGTATATATAGTGAGTAGGTAGTGAGTAGTTAGTTTTGAGCTAAGAGTTGAGAATTGGTTGTGAGTTGAGTTGAGTTGAGTTGAGTTGAGGCAATTGCTATGATGACTTTGTATATGACTATGACTATGACCAAGCTTGGCTTGAATTTATTCTGAGTCTGTAGTCTACTACAGTGTGTAGGTATATTAGGTATAGTATACAAAGTGTGTATGAGACAACATTACAGTCGGAAAGTATGAACCCCCTATTTTACTTTACCAGTAAAGTTACTATACTTCTCTTCACTTTGCTACAGAGTTGAGTTGAGTTGAGTTGAGTTGAGTTTGTCTACATCTGAAACTAACTAAACGAATCCCTTCGCCTTCGCCCTCAATTTCTATGACCAGAACTTTTCTTCGTAAGAGTACAAGACAACACAAGACACTCTGAGAGTGTGAGCCAAAGCCATAGCAATTCAACCCCTATATGTATTTGTATCTGTATTTTGTCCTCTGTCTCTCCTCTCTCTCTATCTACTTGCTTGGTTTGCTTTGCTTTGCTTTGCTTTACGGCTATGGAAGAAAACCAACCCTCTGACTAGAAGACTCTTGGTTTGTCTCTCTCTCTCTCTCTGTTTTACGGTAATGTTATGAACATGCCTTTGCCTGGTTTTTCTTTGCTTTACTTTGTCTTGCCTGTTGCTTTGCTATTGCTCATATTTAGTTCTTCTTGACTTGGCAATGGCTTCATCACTTTTATTTTATTTTACTTCACTTTCTGACACCAAGTCTAAAAGTTCAATTCCGTTCCCACAAAATCGTTTCCCTATACCCAGATCTGAACTGAAAACTAAACCAAAGCAAAGCAAATGGATTCCATATTTCTCGAGCAGATGAATCTTCACATTGAAAAATCAACAACACAAAACACAACCAGTCTTGTCTTGTAATCAATTTTATCTGTCTCTGTCTCTCGTTTTTCTCAGCTAACAGATTCCGTCAGCCTTGAGAATAAAGCTGGGGCATAAAGAGGATCTACTCCTACTACTATTAATATTAGTGCCAAAGAACTAATACATAGCATAAAATCAGTCTCATGCATCATTTCAATAACCCAAGTTAATCTCTACTAAATTACATGTAGTACATGAACTCTCTCTCTCAGTATTAACTGAACTTGACTAAGTATGACTTTAAAGCGATTCAATTTCATTGACTCATGACACAACAACCCTAAACTGAACAGAATCCGACTCTATCCATCTCCACACAAATTCTTAATCAAACTATTCATAATACAGATATATTAAGACATTTAGATAACACATAATATGCTCTTAGCTTTAATACATACTAAAAGGTGAATTCATATTATAACCATGTATGCTTCATTTCACTTCTAACATAGATTCAGAGACTTTTAATTAATCTATTAATATTTACACACCCTCAAACCGATGATAATATTATGTGCCGTAGATATTACATATACACTTTCAACTTACTTCTACCTAAACCTACATAGTACTACGTATGTATATTATATACATACCTACTTCACTCTACGATATTTTTTTTCTCCACCTACCTGCATTGTGCACTGTACAGACAGATCGTACAAATCCGTCCATTCCATGCATTGCTACATCTACAATAGTTAACTAATGTTTGGGGTTAACAACTCTACATCCCCAAATGGACATTGAATGTCACACGCATGGATACAAAGCAATTTCAGAAGTCGATTGAAACACTGATTGTGAATAGTGAATAGGTATTATTATAGTGTAATGCAGGCAGTGTATGTCTACACTTTGTTTCAACGTTGAACGTGAGTACTTATGTTTATATATACGGAGCTTAGATATATCATTATAAATATACAAATGTCCAAACCAAACCAAACCACATCATCGTATCGTCGTCATATTGAAACACTTAGAAATCTGAATCCACCTCAGCTGTGTGTGATGATGATGCCAAGGAAAAAATACATTATTACAATCTAAGAAAAATTTCTATATGATCATTTTCATTTTCAATGCAACAATTTTTCTACTACAGTCTACTGCTGCAGAGGAAAAGAACAGAACAGGACAGACCAGGAGAAGTAAAAATGAAAGAAACTATCTATACATTACAATGCATTACATTTCATTACAACTTCTGTATAAGAAGACATACACAACATTAACGATAACATTAAGAAACACACGAGTTTAAAGTTAAGAGTGAGTGCTTATGCACTTTGCAGCTGGACTATGAATAAGCATACAGTCATAGTCATACATACATATATTCATACATAGTCGTACACTCAATTCAAAGGTGCACAGCAACATTTTTTTTTGTTAAATTTTTTTTATTATTAATCCTCAATTGTTGCTGACCTTCGAATATGCGAACCTAACCAATCGACAAAGAAGCAAGGCTCTCCTCCCTATGGCTATATTTCTACAATAAGCATTTCTTTGATTATAATATTTATAGTCAACATTCAACAATACCTTTTATTTTCAATACAGGCTATACACACCATGTATACAAGACAAGACAGATAAAAGTGCATTGTGGTAGTGATGGTATTAAGGATCAAAGCAAAGTATTAAACGTGATGATGTGGAAAATAAGACAATGTCTGCATAAGGGCTAGGAATTCCCACTTTGATTTAGCTCTGCTGAGAGTTTAGATGACAGGAATGATTACATTTATATATGCTCGGAGGGTGTAGGGCTCTATATAGGGAGTAGCCAACTAACTTATACAATGCAATTTCAAACGCAAAGTAAGAAAAAGAATTCCACTTCCCTGGAAAAAATATTCCAACACAATTCAAGACCTGCTGAGCTCCTAGAGCTTTACTATATTGTGTGTAGAGAATTTGCATAAATAATACTTCCGTGCAGTCAGATAATTTCTTTGGAAGTTTCCTTCCCTCATGAATTAGTTATTGGTCTACTATAGTAAAAAATTATAAATATGTACGTATGTAAGTGATAATAATATTACCATCACTTGTATTATGTTACAGTGTACATAGTGTATTGTTTGTATCAATATCACACAGTAGTAGTAGTAGTAGTAGTAATAGTAGTAGTAGTAGTAGTAGTAAATATATGAATATAATATGCATAGTACAGTATAATATAATATAACCCATCACTTGTCGACTGTCAAGGTGGGTAGCGTTGGTATGATTTTTTATTTTTTACCCAAGTATATGGATAAGTATGGTGCCAAGAATTACTGCTTTACGTCCTTCGCTGATGAGACTAAATTCCAGTGTATGAATGTATTGCCTCTTAATTAGTTTTTCATTTAATCATTGGAAGATAGATTTCTTGAGGAGCCGCCGTAGTAATCAGAAATTGTATTTATTTGAGTAGGAATTTAATTTAGCAATATCAACGACTCATTACGCTTGAGGTAAAAGGCAAGTTTATAATTCCCAAATCCTTGTGCTAGTACATATAACTACGTGTTATATGGTACAACCACCACTGACTGACTATGAGTATGATATGAGTTAATTGTATGGATAGAATATTATGTGTGTTAATATACATAGTGTGATGGAAGTAACTCAGACACTGCCTGCACGCATAGAGAGACAGAGAGAGGGAGAGAATACAGGTCAAATGAAAGAAATGTGAACAGGGCCGGAAAGTAAGGCGAGAGCAAGATGAACTGCTTTGCTAAGTTTAATATACAAGGACGACCAAGGAATAAACATAGGTAGTAGTAGTAGAAAAATTAAAAAGAGCACTGGCAAGTGCCAAGAAAGTCAAGTCAAGTGCCAATCCAATTCAGTTTCCTTTAACTTATCTCCCATACATAGTAGTAATGTTATAGTGTGATAATAATGTATGCATTTTAAAGCTTATCCTTAAGTTTTGTAGAAATAAGAATGTTTTTGCTTTTACTAGCTCCGAGAAGAGCCTTCATTCTTGGGAAAAGGAGCACTTAAGATGTCAGTCCGGGAGTGTTTTCGCTTGTACTCAAAGGTCTATTCCCAAAATTTTGTTACATCTTCTTTGAAGGATATAGACCAAATGGCTGCAAAACTAAATAAAAAATAACCTATTATAAATATATTATGGGGTACTGGTTCTTACCATTAGTACATACATCAGAGTTTGTACTCCTATAATATTACCTACTATTAGACTTTCATATCTTGTCCCATTCCCCATTATTGCAGTACTAGCTAGAATCATATATCCACGACCAGCTCTATATGTATAATATCTCTTTTTTCTGAGAGGAGTTGGACACAGGTTCTACCTCAAATAACACGAAAGAGTATGGCAAGTTTGAATTAAGAATGGTTTAGTGCAAGATAGAGTGAATGTCTAGTACCTCCTCCATATACACTGTATCTATATATAGTAAAAATGAAATTAGTTATTGGATAAATTCAGTCGAAATACAGTACATTAATCTCTTTTACACGTAATTCAGTTGAGGCGGAAAGAAAGATCAGTCTGTCTTGTGTCTATTAGTAAGTAAACTTAATATTAATTACAATTTTCATGTCTCCTATTGATTTGCGTAATCAAAGTACATGAATAGAGTTTCGTGAATTGAAATGAAATGAAAAATAACTGTCTAGGATTTATTTTTCTTTCACTTCCTTCTACTGGTTATTGGCTCATTTTCCGAACAATAATTATCTTCAATCAATTGTTAATAATAGTAACACAATGCAGGAAAACAAAATTCAAAACCAAAATTAACCAATTGAAACTTTGAATAGAAATTACTTCCTGCTTTTTTACAACTATACTTTTATTACATTGATTGAACTGTTTAAATCTACTTCCGTAAATAATATCTTATTCAAATTCGGGATATCTCCTTCGTAGTCCCTTGCATCACATTCTGTCATTTGTTTCTGACTCTTCTGGTAATAATATTACGAAATGAGAAGTAGAGTGTCTAGAAGG
Organism: Novacerus sp. FZ-2019; assembly: GCA_036851875.1. Taxonomy (NCBI): domain Eukaryota; kingdom Metazoa; phylum Arthropoda; class Collembola; order Entomobryomorpha; family Tomoceridae; genus Novacerus; species Novacerus sp. FZ-2019. The sequence goes on from JAAXYV010000961.1 coordinate 6,414, forward strand.
AATTAAACAGTCAATAATATATTATTGTATTATTTGTGGATAACAGAGTGTTTATTTTCCATTCGAGAAGCATAATACGTAAGGTATACGAAAGTAATAATCAAGGAGCCTAACACATTGTACTCACATAGTTGATAGTGTTATAGATTATTATGTAGTATAATGATGCATGTAATGAATGCCAATGTCATCTCATAGTTTCAGTTTACCTCTATATAGTTAAAACTTGACATGAACTGAAATGAATCTCATTGTACTTTTTTGACTACCCACGCATCACATATAGGTACCTACTGTAAATGTAATATAGGGTTGTATGTTATGTACATAGTCGTACGTATTGTCTACATACAAACATACGTGACTATTATTTAGGTACCTCTGGTTATTTTGGCTCTAAAATCAGTTTGTTTGTGAACTGTTGTGTAAGGGCATTCATTCGAGCTGGGATTGTGTTGTCGAAAACTACAGCCTTCGACGAGAATCCTATTCTTTCTTCACTTCAGTTAACTTCACTCACTCAGATGATGACCGAAAGTAAAACTGACCCAGGAGAGTAGAGACAGAGAGAGAGGCTATTGATTCTGAATATTCTCCTTCCTTCAATTCACTCCCTTTCCTTATAATACAACACAAGTCTGTCTGTTGACTTTGTGTGACTATATTCTAATAATACCTCGTCACAGTCACATAAAATCCAATTCACAGTAATAGTAAGTAAAAGTATTAGAGAGAGAGAATGAATTTCGTGTAGTACCTATATACTGAAGTTGACTGTATGGTGTATTACTAGCTTACGTATGTGTGTGTAACACATTTATTTCATCCATTCACACACCAAAATAAGTTAATGGATACAGATACTCTACTGCAAGACGAGACGAAAGATCAAACTAAGGAAAGTAACGGACGAAGGAACCGAGCGATAACAAATACTCTTGTACAGTCCGAATGTCCAGTCCAACCTCGTTGGAAACTATATATTATGTAGTGTAGTGTATGTATGCTCATGGATGAGAAATACTTAAGCTTCCACACGGGTCGGGTTGAACCCCGTTGAGCTTCGGGTCGGGTTGAACTCCGTTGAGCTTCGGGTCGGGTTAACAAACTTCACCCAAAACGCAACGCGATCTGATTGGATGCATATCATTTGAGCAAGTTTACATAGCACTGGAATTGGCAATAATGAATAGGTACTTTGTCAATTCCTGCTTAATGCAGTTTGGACGTTGAAGTTAAATCGTGCATTTAGATGTTCATTAGACTCTTTATTTACAATTTGTTCCAATCTTAGCTTTTAACTTTAGAACTAACACATCACTGAGGTATTAGTTGCTAAGTTACATTTTATTATTGTGCAAAACAGTGATCGCATTGATCCTGATGAAATGGCAGAACCTCCAAGCAAAAAATCAAGAGTCAAAACGACTGTGGAAACATTTCAGTCGGTTATTGGAAACCATGGAATTCTTTATTACTAGCTTTAAGTCATTATGGCAAGTGCAAATACTATTCGTGCAGTAAGTGAAAATTTACAACAGTAGATATATTTTGAATGAATTACCTAAAAATTAGTAAGCAAAGGTAATTCTTTCTAAAAACGAAAGTTAAAATTATTTAAAAAACAATATATAGCAAAGTACGGATAATAAACAGAACTATGACTCGAATAATTTTATAAAAAATATACAATAATAATACAACATAAATAGGTTTCAGTTCGGTTCGGGTTATGGTTCAACTGAACCCGATCCGTTCGGAAGCTTAGTAATACTAAATATAAAACCTGACCATACACAATAACGGTGAGGTGCTATTCTCAAAAGTCCACCCTTACTGACTTCAGTGTCCAGAGGAGGGAAACAAGTCTTTCAGTGTATTCCAGAGTAGGGTGTAGTGTTAGACCCATAAACGAAGGGAAATGTACTGTTGTAAACAGACTAACATAAAGACAATACTGTAACTCTGCTGTCAACATGTGCCAGATGTTTCTATCTAATAGTATCTGCAAGCATTTAATACGGTACGAACACTAATTTTAACCAAATCAGAATGCAAACAAAAATCTTATATGTTAGTTGATTAAAATTCCGACTGATCCTCCTTATACTGCTTAACATTTACATTCCTGACTTCAAGCTCTAGGAATTTGTAGTGACTACTTGAAGTTAGTTTCAAAAATAAAATGAAACGAAAAGATCTGAGAGGAGCTTTTGAAATTTTTTACCTGAAAAAGTAAATTTGTCTTTGTAAATATTGGCCTTATTATGCTAATAGTGGAAGAAAGTTATGTTCATATACTTTATGGCTCTATACTCTATGACTCCGTATTATATGAACCAATGACTCTATTCACTATGATCTATGACTCCATACTGCATGCTCTATGCTCTGAATCCATACTGTATGCTCTATGCTTTGATACCATACTGTATGCTCTATGCTTTGATACCATATTGTATGCTGTATGCTTTGATACCATACTGTATGCTCTAAGCTTTGACTCCATACCGTATGCTCTAAGCTTCGACTCCATATAGTATGCTCTATGCTCTGACTCCGTACTCTATACTCCGTGATTATGACACTGTATGTTTATACTCTATGACTATGAATTTGAAAGCTACTATGACGTTATTTGTTTTTACTAAACTACAGTATAACCTACATGTAACTAGACTGTTAGTGTTAAAACCTACTGTTAACATTGAACTAACTTAAAAATGCAGAATAAAACCATATTTCCTATGTAATGTTTATAGATATGTAAATGACAGCTCAAATTCTTCAGTTTTAAAAGTTGTATTTATTATACATATATAAGTTGAAGAAAACATGAACAGATTATATAAATAATAATAGTATTAACTAAAGGTAAATTATTTTATAACCTAATTATTTACAGTCAAGGGTTATAATCCTACAGTAGACAAACGGTAATAAACGAAATAACCAGATGAGGTGTCAGGACCTATCTTTGGTCTATCAATTCATCTATCAATTATTTGTCATTATTTGGCAGATTTGACAGTTTAGGGATACAAGATTGTGAGGCATGAATATTTATTGTAAGCAGGCATGATTTCGGTTTGAAGTAGCGGGTATAGCGACCAGGTTTCTGAGATCCACCTTTTGAAAACCTAGTCATCACAAATTGCAAAGAAGTTGATTTCCTTATGGAACTTTCATGAGATTGACTATTTGTAAATATAATTCATTGATATTACCTTCAAAATATGGTAAAGTAGTTCCAGGGCCATCAGGACTGCTGGTGCTGATAGAGTTTGTTGTAGAATCCTTAATACTTAAGGTTGCGGGATTGATATTCATAATATGATAGGCCTCACAAACGGCGATGGGACACAGTTTTAGATTTTCAATTTGAATACTACTACATCAAAGAGAGCCTAGCGCTTTCCTGATACTGATTACACGCTAGATGAATAATTATTAAGAACATTCTAACATATTAAATGGCACACTTTTTTATGAAAATTCAATTTTAGTAAAAAAAATATTTTTCTGAATTAACTAGTATTCTCCTGACACTGATTACACGGTAGGAGAATAATTATTAAGAATATTCAAACGATTTAAATAGCAAACATTATTTTGAAAATTATATTTTAGGAAAAATATTTTCTGAATTAGCTATAACTCCACTGACACTCATTGAACGCTAGGTGAATAATTATTAAGAACACTCTAACAAATTAAATATCAAACTTTTTTATGAAAATTCTATTTTAGTAAAAATATATTTTTCTGAATTAACTAGTATTCTCCTGACACTGATTACACGCTAGGTGAATAATTATTAAGAACATTCAAACAATAAATACCAAACATTCTTATGAAAATCCTATTTTAGTAAGAAAAACCTATTCTTAAATGAAATGGCTTGCACTCCGCCGACACTCATTGAGCACTAGGTGAATAATAAATAATAACATTCAAACAAATTAAATATCAAACTTTTTTATGAAAATTCTATTTTAGTAAAAAAAAAATATTTTTCTGAATTAACTAGTATTCTCCTGACACTGATTACACGGTAGGAGAATAATTATTAAGAATATTCAAACGATTTAAATAGCAAACATTATTTTGAAAATTCTAT
>JAAXYV010000962.1:0-10532 GCA_036851875.1 Novacerus sp. FZ-2019
AGAACTACAACCAATAGTAGAACTGTATATAGATAATGTGGGCCATTTAGGTAGGTACGTACTGTACGGTACGGTATGGCTTTTTCAGGGTCACCACTCAGCAGTAGCAATAGCAATCGTAGACTCGATATGGCAGGATGAAATGTAAGTGCACAAACGGGGCAACATGAGTTATTCTCCGCTTGAATGTAGCTTGTACCCTGTAGAAAAATCATCCAGAAAATAGCACCACCAACAGAAAAAATCAGGATTACATTACATCAGATCATGATCAGATTGTGTTGCTTTGTAATCGACAGTCTGAAACAGGCAATTGTACTACGGTGTTAAAAATGCATAAAAATAATTTTATTCCCATAAAAGTATAAATAATATATAAGGTTTGCATGGTTTGTTAATTGATGTACGTCAAGCTAGGAAGGCATGAAACCATAAACATGTAGAAATAATGTTTCAGGTATATAATTTCCGTATACATCACCGTAGATCAACCGAATCCAAAACTGATCATAACACAACTTCTACCATGAAGGGGATAGTGAGTATTTGACCACAGTATTTTTATCATAAACTGTAATTTGCGGAGGACATATATGTAATTGTGGCAGCCCAAGGAAGAATGGACCTTATGCTCGGTTTTGAGATAACTGCAGTTTCATATAGTACAATTCTTTGGCTTTCGAATGTACACACTCTCGATTTTTCATGTTCACGGCAACATTTTCAAATAAATCGGAAACATTGCTATGGACATCCAATTTTCCTGAAGCACTACTATATCTTTACCAACTCGTATCTCTTAAGTCAGAACGGTGCATAAGGTCCCTTCTCCTGTGGACTGCTATGTCGATAGTCGAATGTGAATTATGTACGATTCAGAATAATAGGACGCTCACTTTTACAGCTTAGATATCTTATAAGAAAAACATTTTCCTCAATATCTAAAGCTTTAAAATAATCTTCAGATTGCATATGATAGGTTCATACATTCATACAGGTATTTCTTTAGCCTTAATGTCATCCTTGCTACTAAGGACTCAATTTCAAAATTATTCACTTTAAAAAAAATAGTGATATATTAGATATAACTCCTTCAATTGATAATTTTGCATAGAAATGAGTTTGCATGAAAATAAAGTATCATATTCAACTTTTTGAGCACTTTGGCCTGGCTAGTCAGTCATATCCCCACAAGGACATCTTGTTGACGAATAAGTCGTTTTCGGAAAGGAAAAAACATATTGCTATTGGCTGTAGGTACATGGCAGGATGTTGAATATCAAAGAGTGTGATGGGTATATAAACGAAGAAGTGCATAAATAAATAGGAATAGGAGTGTTGAAACTGTTGTGTACCTCATCGTTAAGATTGCAATAGGTACATTCAAAATGGGAAATTCAAGCAATTTGAGAAAATCTTTTGACTTCATTTTCTTCTCAGGCTAAATCTTGTATTATGGACTAAAAATGCATTTATCCAAACAGTTTAATAGAAAGTTCAAATAAAGTGGTTGACATAAAAGCTACGCTTGTTATTCTGATAGAATAAATGGTCAGCACAGATACAAAATAATTTGAAAGCACATTAATGTTTTAGTTGCCACATTAGAAATTCAAGAAACACAATCTCAGTCCTGGTAATCAACAACCAAGAAGAAATATAAGACTTATTTAGTAGATTCATTTATGAATTATCAATGCATGAATCAGTGAATTGAGGATGCTGAAATTATGACAAACTAACAAACTATGAAATCCTCTCATACATTGAAATCTGTAGAATAATTTAGACTTAGTTATGTCAACATTTTACAAAGTTTTCAAGAGCGGTAGACCAGCTGGAAATAGTTCTCGAATTTTAACGCATTTGTTTTGATGACACTCTACACCGTGTAGTATTTAACATTTTTGCCCAACATATGAAAATGAATCGATCTTCCAGAAATTAGAATTTGATTTTTTCAGCAGTTAATCATTTTTGTAACGTTTAATTCTTGAAAAATTTATGATTTCACTCAAAGTCGACTGTATGTACCACTTTATGATTTTAACGTTGAATTCAAACTACCTACATAATCAACATTTCATGCGGAATTTAGAGATTTTGGACGAGACGAGGAGAAAATATAGAATGTTTGTGTGTTTACGGTTTTTCGTAATGAGTCTGTCATTTCTAATTTACATTCAAAGTTTCGGAAATATTACGAATTATTTTAAACGTTGTGATCTATACGGTATTATACTTTTTCCTATGTTGCGTGCTATCAAACCAACATTGAAATTACTTATTGGAATTTCAAATTGAGATATCTTGACAGACTAACTAAATAGTACATCCCAGCAGTTAAAATCGAAAGTTTTCACCATATTATTTCTAATTTGACGATTATGTACCTGTGCATATGAATAGATACTAACATTTTAATTTTGACGGCATGTAAATCTCTATCAGTCATAAAGTCTTACCTATTTGCGAAAACAGTAGCACTGGGAAGTCAAAGTAAGGGTTTCGGAATGGCGTGGAGGCTATCCAAACACTGGGTTGGAAAAAATATAGGATATTATCAATACCTTTATAGTTGACTCTGACTGCATGTCCAGTTCACGAAGCTGATCATAGATACACGAGCTTAATGAAACTGAAGTGTACATGTCTGTACACGATAAATTAAAGTTAATATTGAATTACTTAAAAAACAACACAATAAAAGAAAAACAATAATAATCAATAAGCTTTCCCAAACAGACTTGGACAAATGAAGTTTGCAATTAAATCTTCAGGTATTTTGATATGTTGAGTTCAAATACCATATGTAAAAACGTTCTCCGTTGTGCATGAAAATGATGCCACGTTTTATTTACATGGTTTGACTGTTTAATTTCTATTGTCAAAATACAACATGCTAATAGTTATTGTTAAATCATTGAACATTTCTTAATCCCTTCTCAACCTGGGCGTTGAAACAATACATTGAAATTTGTGCGTACGATATTTTAATTTGGCATGCCAAATGCATCTGTTTCTGAAATGGTTTTAGATTAATTCCTGAAAACATCATTCACTTACCCGCCTAAATGTTGAATGTGAAAATGATGTGATTAAAGTTTTTTGGGAATTATATTTGAATTCGGCATGAGAAAAATAAGTAAAAATTTTGTTTTAGACTAAACAGAGGCATATTTATAATTTCCGAAATTTTATCTTGATATCGTTTTGAATAACTATCACTTCATTGTTAGACCTTTCCTTTGACCTCTCAGTGCTACCATTTTCGCAAATATGTACAAAATGTTTTTGCATGCAGTAATTAAACTGAAGACGATATACAAAATGCATGTATTCTCAAGGTTGTTTATTCTTGAGACCAGAAAGAGTATGTGAGACAAAAGTAGTTTCAGTTTCTGCTCATTCTCATGTAAAGCAGTATAAAAAAATTATTGTGATCCAATTTCCATTCTTTTTCAAAATAGTTTACTCAGGTGTTCTCTACACATATATAACAGTTTATGGTGCTGCCAAAAGCTCAATTACGCCCATTTTATTGGTGAAGCCCTATTTTATGTTAAATTTAGTGATGGTATGCACACTTTTGAATATTTTAAATCACCATTCAATGATCAGCTCCAAATGCTAGCTATAGTTGTCCAACTGCATGAATAAGTATTGCATTTGCAAATTAACTCACTTTTGTAGGGTTGTAGTATTGCATTTTGTAGGGTTGTAGGGCCGGTTCTAATCCTACTGTCTACGTTAAAGGATCGAATGGTCAGAGGCATTTCCAACAACTCAGAGAAACGGTTAATATGTTTAAAATGAACTTTGCACCAACTTACGAATGCATTCACCATTTAAGACCAAACTGGACATAGGTACACATATTTATGAAGTCAATGGACAGGTCAGGTTCTAAGATGGAGTGAGTAAATTAAATATCAAGGGGTCATTTAAACACTATTTCACGCTTGTTATTCGAATACGCCGCAGCGATAATGCTTACAAAGGCAAAAATATGCGTTTTGGTCATTATGGTACCCCTAATTTGGTTGTCGTGATGACCAGCTTATTTTCATGCCAACCACTCTGTGGATTGCCTTGGCAGCCATAATTTTTACTCATTAAAGTAATACTTTTCTGGTCGCCATGGAAATTAAATCTTTTTGTTACCAAAGCATTAGCTAACACATTTTGGATTTTTACAACAACCGTATTTTTTTGTTTCCAAGATAATCTAATTATGTGTTTTCACACACATTTTTTGGTTTTTCTGGAAAACTGCTTTATCAGCTTCCATGAAAGCTAAAGAATAGGCTCATGTAAAATGTTTGGTTGCCATTAAAACCTTATTTTTGGTTTTCATGGGAATCACTTTTCAGTGGCCGTGACAACAATATTTTTCTGTTACATGATAACTCCTATCTGGTTGATATTATTTTATTTGATATGCAATAATAAAGTGGACTTCATTTTTATCCTATAAAAGTGAAACTCGTAGTTTGAAAAAATAAATGAGATTTTGAATATCAAGTTTGAGCGAAAACGGGCAAACGCGTTAGCTGTTACTCGAATACACATACAGACATCATTCCGAAAGCCAGTTTTATGGGTTCAGAGCATGATGAAACGTGTTAGTCCAGATAACGATTTTTTTCACGATTTCAAAACTTTATGCTTATGCTTCGCGTATATGAGAAAGTACAACGGAAGTGCTTGTATAAATTATGGCAACCCCAACCACCACCGAAGGAAGTCTCACATTCCACAAATGTTTAAGTTTTACTCATGTTACTTAATTTCGTAGCTAGTTGCACACCCTCCCACTATGAGATAGTAAAATTGACTCATTTCAAATGGTTGTTTGCTGCAGCTATTGTAGTTTTTTGCGCATTGCGCATTGTCTCAGATGGTTGCTATGACAACCATATGATTTTGTTTTGCATGGAAAGGTTAAATAGGGTTGAATTGTGTATGTGTGTATATTTACTTACTTACACTGATAATTTTTAGTAAAGTAAAGTTTAAATAATTATGATGGATATGAATATTGTTTCAAATATAGCTCCTGAAGTGATACTTAAGAAACCCTATTCTTCAGCTGTTGATATATGGAGCCTGGGGGTTGTTCTATATATACTGTAAGTGAATTAAATGTTTTGTAATTCATCTTTTAGTCAATCGCTTTCAGCTAAATAGTAACCTTTGTCTGACTTTCCTTTATACTTCATTATGACATACAATAATCCCCACCTTTGCTCAACATGTATCTGTATGTGAGTAACCATCATTAGAAAAAGTCACTGGCAGACTCGTGTGAAAGAGAGCAATACACCTTATATCAAAGATGCTGTTTTAACCATCCAGGATCAATTACTCAGATTAGAGATTTGATGCAAATCAATGTGTCTGTGTCACAATCAATGCAGCCAAAATAAAATTTATGATTCTTCAACAAGCTAACGACAAAGGTCCACATGTATACCAGCATCTCTTATTATCGACAATCATAAGCTATTGAACGTACAATCTAAATCACATATAATAATATTTCACTATATGTCATATCCCCATACTGTACTAGTTTTATGGCATGCACACAACTTTTCTGATCTTGTTATCTAATAACCATCTAATAACCCGTAAGAATGTGGAAAGTTATAAACAATCAGTACTATCGTAACCAAAAAGTTGTTCTAATGAAGAAAAAAAGTTATTTGCCAAAAAGTAACCAAAACGTGGTGGTCATGAAGTCATTTGTCATGGTAACCAAAATGTGATCGTCATGAAAAAAGTCGATTGCCGCGGTAACTAAAAAGTGGTCATCATAAAAAAATCGATTACCGCGGTAACTAAAATGTGGCCATCATAAAAAAGTCGATTGCCATGGTAACCAAAAAGTACTTCTCATGTAAAAAAAGGTCGATTGCCATGGTACCCAAAAAGTGATTGTCATAAAAAAAATCGATCGCCATGGTAGTCAAAAGTGGTCATCATGGAATAAAGTCGATTGCAATGTTACCAAAAAGTGGTGTAAAAATAGTTGATTGCATGTAACCAAAATCTTCTCTTGAAAATAATAGAATTGGTTGCTATGGAACCATAAAAAGATTAAGTAGTTCCCATGAAATTTAAAATACATGGGTTGCCATGACAACCAGTATTACACCTTGTTTTACGTAGGATTGTTTGTGTTATTTCGACTTGGACCTGTTGACATTTTCGAACCCAGTATTTCTACTCACCAAGCCAAACTAGACAATGTACCAAAGGTGGCAATCGGTTAGCGCAATCAGAAGTTAAAAATACGATACAACTTTGACCTTGACCTTTCACTTACTGACTTTGTGCACCGATGTGTGAAAGTACTGTGGTACTTATTATAGTATGACCATAAATAATAAGCCCCTCAACTTGAAATTGTGATTTTCCAAAACTGAGAGGTTTGATGAAGTACTCGATGCTTCACTTTCGTATGTATGATTATATTAGTACACTAAAGTGCACGTTGTTATGCATTACAATCAGTCAATGTCAAATAATGACTGTAGACTATCAGTTTACACAGATTTGAAGAAAGATCATATTTCATGATTGATTTTTGGTTGATTCACCTTGGAAACATAACATTGTATGAAACCATACGATAAGAATTTCTGATAACCTCTCAGAGTGATTTTTGAAAATTATAATCAATTTTAATTTTTTGAGCACTAAGTTGACCATTAATGACCTAGATGATAAAGGATGAAATGAGCAGTCTTTGTTGGAGAATCGAATGCAGATTTTTATTTTTCATTACTACATATGCGTTCGATGTCATCTGTCATTTCAAATATTACCTCTAAAATTGGTACTTTTAATTACAAATTTTGTATTTTAATATCAATTTTCAAATAAAACGGCAAAAGTTGCCCTATATGCATGTTCAAATATGAAGAGAATCTGCTAAGATTCGAACTCCTTGTGTAAATTTGAACACAAATTTTTACCATCATTTATGAAATTTTTGAATTGTGTCCTTAGCAACGATGGTGACCTAGGGTCAATTAAACAAAGTGTCATATACAAAATATGTAGAATTTCCTGTAGAATAATCGGATAGTTTTATGAGTAACAGCGGAAGTTTGAATCAAAAGTTAGAAGTCATCTAAGTTGAGGGGCCTATTATTTATGGTTCTACTATAGTTTCGTGAATTTCGTCAAAGAACATCGGACAAAATGTATGAAGGAATCCATATCAGTTCAAATCATATTGGCTGTAACTAGGTTTGCAGATAGATAATCTCTTGAACAGGGTTACATTTAACTCCGAACAGAGTTACTTTATCGTTTGACCGCTACTGGTCAGATAGTACATTATTTGCTGCGTATTTATAATTGTTAAGGATGTTATGTTCTACCCTTGAACCAAATTTTAGCGAAGTCGCACTGACGGCACTTGTGTCTGTAGGTGACGTTTGGTAACCCGTAGCGGTCAAACGCTACGGTATAATTTGTTGAGGGTAAATCAAACATTGCTCAGATGGTCAAGTTCTACCTCTTCCAAAATTTAGCCAATTCGGACAGGCGCTAGGTTAGTCGTACTTTATGGGGGGGACCTCCATAATATGAATTTAATATGCGACAAGAATAGGTTTTTATTGTATAGTCTTCTCTAAAGGCACCATTGACGTGTTGGACTCAAAGTCTTTATAAAGTCTGAAGAGATTCATAATTACAGTACCCGTCTTATATGATAAATCACAACTTCAAAAAGACCTCTATAACCAATAGGCAACGCTTTGATTATGTGTACCCTAGTATGCACTATGCACCCTGCACACTTAGTATGAACAGAGTAATTTCAGTAATTGAGTTGAAACTTTTAATTCCCTCCTGAACAACGCTGCATCAACAACTTACACCAATAAGTGTCTCCGAAATTGGTAATGTAACAAGGGTTTTAATTCGGTTTACATGAAACTTCATCGAAGTGAATCTCATTAATATTTTCAATTTACCAAACAATCGTAAACAATGAGAAGTCTCCACATAGTGACTGTAAATGCCTTTCATTCCGATTTGCAGGAGACTTCACATGCAAACAGGATTCAACCTTCTATCCAGTGCCNAATTTACCAAACAATCGTAAACAATGAGAAGTCTCCACATAGTGACTGTAAATGCCTTTCATTCCGATTTGCAGGAGACTTCACATGCAAACAGGATTCAACCTTCTATCCAGTGCCCCTCTCGTTACGGAAAGGGTTTATAGCTTGTAGCCGTTACGTTGAGTAGCCGAAATTAGTTATTTTATAGATGATTATTGTCTCACAGAACAAACAAAAGAATATTTCGTGTTAAAGTTGAAACACTGATACCAAGTGTCTGTAAAATAATTTGTTTTCAACATCCTGACATTTGATTAAACACTAACCCCAAATCTAGAATAATTGTGGTAAAAAACCATTTTTCGCCCTCCGTACCTGACTGCTCGGGTCCGTGATGTCCAGTACCAATTATATCTACAAATGATCCGTTTCTTCATGAAAACTTTTTCAGTTAATGTCAATATGATTACAAGACTAATCAGAATAGTCTTACAATGCATTATGTACCCATTTTGAGACTGGCTGTAATTATTTTTTTCAGATTGTGTGGATATGAACCCTTTTGGGATGAAAGTGGTGAGGTTGGAGTAACAAGAAAAATAGTTTATGGCGAGTACGAGTTTGAATCTCCTTACTGGGACGACATATCGGAGCCTGCGAGAGAATTTGTTGTCCAGGCAAGTCAATGGAAATACATCTATCAGAGATCTTTATGTATTTAATTTTAATTAGCTAAAAATGTGATATACGCTTAGGTATATATCAACTGCATTTTCGAATATGTATTGTATAACTGGAATATGTATTGCAAGATTTAAATTATTTACGCTCATTAGAATTCAAGTGCATGTAAAATCAAGAATAAATTACATAGAGTACAATGTTAATTTCAATTGGTGGAAGAAGGTCAGTTTTTGGCTTATACTCATTTTTGTTGCAATTTTGTTGTCTACTACCTACCTATTATAATTAGGTATTATAATACTAATATATTTTAATAATTCGTGTCAAAGCCTTAATATCATTATAGTAAAATGAAATTCTTTGTATTTAAATCTTCATTATTCAGATGATGACCGTAGAAATGGATAAGCGTCCAACGGCTTCAGAGGCTCTATGCAACCCTTGGGTTAAAGGTCATACCGCACAGGATACTCATTTGAAAAGCACTCAGGATAGAATACGAGTATTTAATGCCAAAAGAAAGTTCAAGGTAGAGAGCAATTAAGCTAACTGTGATTAATAAATAAAAACTTTCTCAAATGAATATAAATATATTTTTGCTGTAATGAATTTGATGTAGGCTGCAACACAAGCGGTTATTGCTGTTAACAAGGTGAGCGGTTCTTCAGGAAGCTCAGAAAAATCATCTGATGGACGTTGACACAAGTGTAATTTCAAGAACCGTCACCAGTTTACTTCTAATATATTACTAACATTTTCTTAGTACTCAATTTCAAAACTTTATTACCAACTTATAAATGCCAGGCTGTATTAATTGTTACAAAATTAATTTATCGCTACTTCAGACATTACTGAAACCACATAATCAGGTTACAATAAATGTGAAATGCTGTTAACTTTTCACTCGAGATTACTGAAACTGCTGCTGTTTATTAGTATCCTCTACTCACCAGAATTTGCCGGAGTGTCACTATCTGGGCCCTGTTGCATAAAAATTACAAGTTGACAATTTTAGAGGGAAACTATCGTAATTTTGTAACTATTGATTATAAGTACAAGGTTGCGTTGTATAAATGTTTATGACAGACGAAATGAGTGAATTTACAATTGTAAATCGCTTAAAGAACTTGTCTTTTCATATTATTTAAGAAATTCTTGACAATCTACACGTTGTCAGTCTATTTTTATAGGCATAGATACGTACTTAGAAAATTTACAATTTGACAGAAACGATGACTACGTAGCTAGGTGGTTTCTTCAGGAAATGTAATTGGACGAGTTTCAGTTTCTTTGTACATCATCTATTTCAACCTTCTTCAAATAGTAAAATGTAATCACTCAATGCTAAAATGACCTGGCGAACAAATCTATGATGTGTTCGACTACGTGACGGTATTAAAGTAGAAAATATATATATAAAAAAACAAATATTGATTGATTTCAATTCTTTATTCAAGTGATATAATATGGCAAAATCATAAGATTTATCTCCCCCACCGTATTCACATAAACAACTATTACAGGATACTACAGTACAGATTTAACCTAATATAACAATAGATAAAGTTATAAATATAATTAACAGCAGTTAAAAGTAAGTATTTAGTTAGACTAAACAGTAATAGAAAAACTACTTTCAATACCAGTCATAGTCTAGTCTAGACTAATCATACACTAAACAATCATTTCTCTTTTTAACATATATTGACTCAGAACATTTTTAAATCTATCTACACTCTACACTCATTTCAGCGTCCACAAGAA
>JAAXYV010000963.1:0-10527 GCA_036851875.1 Novacerus sp. FZ-2019
TCTGACTTGGCCTGACTTTAGACTTGGCGTGGTTCCCTACTTTCTACTTTCTCTTGACTATCCACTTCACTCTCTCCACCCACTCTAGTATTCCATTGAAGGGATCCAGACACATACAGTGAGAAGCTACCAATAAAGCAGGCTAAGTCTAACTCAAACCTATAACCAAACCAAAACTTTCTATATATACAAGGTGTTAGAGCGATTCTATTATTCTTCTCTTTTTTCTCTATCGTGTTCATACTCCTTCTTTCACTTTGCTGTATAGGTAAGCATGAACGTAGTAGTGTACTATATGCACATTACACTGGGGCTCTTGACTCCGCAAGCTGCGCCCGAATAACCAATATAGTGATGTATATCTAGTACATTTACAGTCATTGCCACACAAGCAAACCAAGTAACGTAAAGTCAACTCAACTCAACTCAACTCACGAGAGTCAATCTAATTCAAGGCAAACTCTAGTAGGAGTGAACTAACTCAAGTCAGGTAAAAGTAAAAAAAAACAGGACGCAGCCTTCCCTTGCTTTTAGATGGATGTATAGAAGCAAAAGCAATGGGACGGAAAGGAATGAAATGGCGAAAACTATGCCTACGTACATTTTACACATATACCAATATAATGGCTTTAACTCCTGGACTCTGAGCACCCGGCCAAAAGCTACCTGTATTTCTACGTAGAATACAAAAGCACACGGTAGATTTCGAAACGGAGACCAAAACAATCCCCCGTTCGATAAGTCATATCCAAGAAATACAATCATATATGGATCATATATATGTTCCTGCATATACTAACTCACAACTACCAGAGTAACATGCCTCCATTTATTTCACATTACTTTGCTTTAGCTCATTCCTACTATAGTGTAGTGAAAAGTAGTTCAGTTCAATTCACATTGTATGGACGCTGTGCTCACCACTGCTCCTGGGACAAATGAGTTCTATTTGCGTTCTTCCTCTCTGGACTGCTCTGTTCTGTTTTAGTATAAACTTTTCTGTTCTGAACAAACTCCTTCATTCCTCTCATTCCCTTAGCATATATACCTACCTTACCTGACATTACTATTACCTTTGCTTGACTTGCACTACACTGAACTTTAGTGGTATATAGTGCTGTTAGAGCTAACTGAAACTTAGTTCGTTCGCCTTCTCTTATTCTCTTGTATGTGCTTTTCTTATTCATATTATATCCATGTAAAACCTTACTTATTTCTACGCTCGCTCCGCATCGGCGACTCACAGTTAGTGTTAAAAGTCACAGAACAGTCAACCAACTCTAGTCAACAGAAGTGAACCTAAGTCACCCACCGCCGCCGCCGCCGCCGCTACTGCCAGCGTCACACATCCGGCATTAAGAGAAGTGCAGTCCAATCAACTACTGACTTGTCTTGCTTGACTACACACAAGCACGAGAAGAAAACTTGAGTAAATTATGGTAAAGTCAAAGAAAGTCAACCTAACCTCACATAACCTTACACCTTACTTAGAGCCAACCTGCTCGTAGAGGTGACCGTGTGTACATATTCGTATAGAAAAGTTGTGTGTTGTGTTGTGGTAGCGTTATCTGAAAGAAATTCCGGCATATAAATGATCATATAAAGAAAGCTAAGCTAGTGCTTTGCTAGTCTACTAAAGATATATATAGGTTTGGGTTAGGTAGGCAGGCAGGTAGGTAGGTAGGTAGGTACTTATCTACATTTGCATATATATAAAGTCAAAGTCAAGCAACCTGCCGGAGCAGACTGACTAGAGGAGTGGAGCAGAATACACACTACCACCACTAGGCACACACTACTCACACACACACACATATATATATATATACATACACACTCCACTACATACATGGAATAAAGTATTAGGTGAGTATGGACATGAACATGCAGGCAGTGTATACTGGGAAAGTGCTTTGCTCTTCCTCTGGTCCTTGGAAACAGTGCTTGTGGGCTGGTTGTGCTCGTCTTACTCGTGTTCGACTTTCTGCTCAAGTAGAAAGCTCCAGCACCAGAGTTAATTTAAAAAGTTGAAGTTCCTCAGCAAAGTAAATAGACGGGAGAGAGAGAGAGAGAGAGAGAGAGAGAGAGAAGAGTAAGGAGATTACATTGTCTATATTCTGTACATAAGACGAGCAACCGAACTGAGCTGAGATAAAGCTTAAACTAACTGAACAAAATACAAGTGATCTAACAGCATGTACTAACTAGTAACCATGCACCTAATACAATGTGATGTGAAGTCAAGGGGAAAAGTAGCAAATAGCTTTCTGGAATAGATGAGAAGTGAAGAGAAGAGAATGGAAACATTTGCTAATTACAATCCCTCCGGCAGTAATTGTAGCACAGCCACCACAACCCTTGCTGCCCTTGTCACTTTTTATATATGGTGCCAGTAAAATAACAGCTTTGACTCGGCTGTCAACTTAGTTGAGATTCACAGACTTAAAGTAAATCGGGTACCTGAGTCCTCAAGTCTGAGTGGTGCCTGTAACATTATTTTACATTGCATTCCATAGAATAAACTCCAATATTTACACAATCTTTAACCCATTGAATCGCATCATCAAACAAACAGAGTATAAGGGAATAGAGAACTATTATTACATTACATTACATTTATAGTAGGCGAAGAAGAGAAAGAAGAGTATAAGAAGAGAAAAAATTCCATCCATGACAAGTAGGAGGCATGGGATGTGGAGTGAGCAGTGAAGGTGCTACCAATGGAGTTTTGGATAATACCGTGACGCGAAACGGGAGTGCTCATCTTCAACCCAAGTCTGACTCTGACTCTACTACTGTAGAAGCAGAGGCTCCAGCATCTCAAGAAGGTAAGTAAGTGTGTTCTTCTCTCTTTTTTCTCTCTGTATTCTTTCTTATATTTTCTCCTTCTCGTTGCCAGTGACTTGACTTGGTGTTCTCTTCAACATTCTATTTTTCTTCTTCTTCTTCTTCTTCAGAACTCAAGTCTATCTATATACTCAAGTGTATAATGTCTTCCACACTCTCGCCTGGTTTGGTAACTCTCTTCTTTCTCTTTATCATTTGTACAGAATAGATAGAACATAATAATATACATACATACCTACGTACGTACTTACTCCCTACTTACTTACGTATATAACCTACGGAATTGGAATTGCATACATACATATTACTTACTTAAATTCACAACCTCCTACATTCAGCATAGATAGCCAGCCAACCAGCCAGCCACCTATTGTATTGCATTCATATATACATCGTTTATACACTTTCCCTTCTCCAACATGTCTTCTACAAAACAGAACATTTGAGAAGAGATACATAAAAATATACGTATATTATGCCTACAAGATTTATACGTACCTAAGTACGTACATATAGATGCAAGAAAGAGATACAAAAGGATAGCATCCATAATGTCAAACTTTTCCAAAGTCTACACAATGGAATACAATGCATGCCAATTTATTCATCCTATGCCACAAAGGATCTGGCTCCAGTTCTCAGTACCTGTCTCATCTGATCTCATGTTGTCTCGTCTCTTCGTCTTCAATGTCCACATGCAATGCATGACGTTCATATTAAAATACTACAGTACACTGAAGCAAAAAAGAACGTATGTTGTACCTACGTTAAATGATATACTGCCGAGTGTGCCTTGGATGGATGCTAAACTGAATTGGAGGAGCTTGAATTCTATAAATAAACACATGGATGAGTTGTTGGAGGGAATAGCTTCCTTTCCCGGTACATATTATATTATTACGGCACTAGTGTATATTATGTTGTGCGGGCACCCGTACGGATGGAAGTTTATTTATTATATTACTACTACCTAGCTATTATATAACTATTAGGCCTTGCCTTCCAGTTTGGTTCTTTAGGTTAGCTCGATCTGCTCTGGTTTTGGTCTCGTCTGCCCAGCCTATTATATTATATTCAACGTTCTCAGTATTCAGCAGCCTTCAACTTCACTTAGCTCCTTCCTTCCCTTTCCTTCCATCCATTTCCAACTGAATCCGCTTTCTCCTCCTCCTCCTCTGGCTGTTCTTATACTATATGATGTTTCGTTTCTCGTCTCTGGTTTCTTCGACCGTATTTCGTGGATGCCGCGGAGGACTTGGTTAGTAGGAGAACTACACAGTAAGGGCTGGAAGAGTTTCCCACTGTAGTTGCTGTAGTAGTTGTAGTTGTAGGTTGTAGTAGTAGTAATATAGCTCTTTTCGTCCGGATTTTAGACGACTGAAAGCCTAGACCAAAACGATGACTAAACCAACGCAAACCGAGTGGAGTTGAGTTGAGTTGAGCTGCTATCTGAAGTGAAGCGAACTGTTCGGTACCGAAGCTTGGGGTTGAATCTAAGTCTGTGAAACTTGGACTCAAATCCTTTCTTATTGTAATCTTAATAGAACGTCATTCATTGTCATTTCAATACACACTTCCTTTGCGCTCTTACTGTACTTTACTCATTCAAAGACGAACTATAGCACTTCTTCTTCTTGAATGAAATCTTTAAATAGAAAGTTCAGGCATGATAATAATATTATTTCCGCTCAACTACTGTATGCTGTATATACATGTGCAAGCAAACCTTGCATCAGGCAGCTGTATGTAAGTGAGTAAGTAGTATAAGGCAAAAGAGAAACATCTAGAGGAGTGAAAAGCAGAAACTGAGAAGAGAGTCAACGCAAGGCAAGACAAGTCAAGTCAAGTGAAATCAAGTCAAGCAAAGCAAGTCTCACAAGAAGTTTCATGATTGCATCGTTTCCCATTGTATTTGTGTATGCCTATCGAATTCAGTGTCGAACGACAAGGAATGACTGGAGGAACTAAGGAAGCATCTTTTCTGCAAATAAATATAGAGAAAAGAAGAGCTATGAGTCTTTGACTCACTTGAGTTGTTGAACTGAACAAGAGTTAGAAAAGTGAGTTTGTTTTTTCTCTCTCTCTCTCTCTCTCACACACACACAACAACCCTCATAGTTCAGTTCTACTCAGTTTCTTTTCAGCTTCATTTCATTTCATTCTATTTTGCCTGTAGACAGGAGATAGGAGTACCTTAGTCTCCCCAGTGTTATTAGTTGTAGGGGAATATTGAGACAATTCTTATGTTTTTCATGGTCTTATTTTTAGTACATTTTCTTGCACTACTGCTTTTCCTTTACCACCTATGCCAAAAAGTATTGCAGTTCAGTTGAATTGAGCGGAGTTGTCGGAGTATAGGTTCTGTTTCTCCTTCGCTTTCTCTCTCATTCCTTTTACTTTTTATTCCCTGGTCTCTCCACATAGTTTATTTATCAGGGAGAGAATGAGAGACAGCCAAGGCATGTATGCATTTAGCTGGCTCCACGAAACTTTCTCCATCACCCACTAGGTACCTTTCATCACCTTTCCCAGGCTGCAGTCTATAACCCAACATTACCGAATTCTTGTCTGTTCGTCTTTACTCACAACGCTCACTACATATAACACAACACAACTGTGCTTTCCTCTGTACTTTTCCTACGCAGCTCTATACATCCGCTGACACTAGATATGAACCTACTTACTTCTATTAAGTAAAAGTAAGCATACCTCAGGCTACGAGTATATATACTACTACTACTACAATACTCAGACGAATATATGTACATACTATAGGTAGGTTACATGGAACTATACACAGCTGCTTCCACTTTACTCTACAGATAATACACTGCAGCTCGCAAAACTGAGAAAAGTACGGACAAGAGAAAGGAAATGAAAGGACAATTCATAATAGTACGTACTAGGAGGAGCAAATTAGGTCTATCCATACATTACGTATATATTATATCTCTGTGTAAAATATAGCTATACACTATACATTCAACATTGCACTATATACAGACAAAGATAGAATGGAAGGAGGGCAAAATTATTACCAAGCTGGTTGGTTCTATTGGTTGGTAGTGACGTCCCTTGTCTTGTCTCCTATGCATGACGTGCTTATGATAATCCAGGGAGGACGGAAACGGCACCAAGGCAAGCACTACACGTAGCTAAATCTAAAGTATACTATTTGTTATAAGGTGAATTGAGTGGCGAGTAGAGAGTAGTGTATAATATACTCTAGTTCATAGAATTGAGTGCAAGAGAGATACAAAGTATAATAGATAGAATGCGAACATGAATCTTCAAAGAGCTCTAAGAGTTTCCAGGCAATTCATTCATATTTCATACATAATAATTGGGATGGATCTTCTCTTCTGTGCCCTGCTTTCCTTGCTTAGACCTTTACTTTACGTTACTTCACTTCACTTTATTCTACGTTTCTTTGAGACAGTTGCTGTTCCAACATTGCATTTGTATTTCATTGCTCCTCGTCTCTGGGAATGATAGACAAGGGAAAATTTATCATAGTTTGTCAGAGAAAATTATGGCAAAAATTTATTGCGTCACGTCAAGTTCAACTCAAGTCAAGTCAAGTCAAGTCAACTGAACTCGTCTCAGCGTCTGTAACCCAAGCCAAGTGGAATCATAGTCATAGTCATAATAGTCATTGCATACACACACACACACACACAGAGAGAGACACACAGACAGACAGAGTGAGTGAAGTTGGCTTGGAACGTGATGCATTGTAATGGAATATGAAACGTTGCACGTCTTCCGTTGCCAAGCGAGAGAGCCTATTAAATCTTAGCGTCACATTACCTCTACAACCTTTCGTTGCTTATATAAGGCCGGAAAGAGAGAGAGAGAGAGTCAAGATGAAGAGGATTTTCATCATTCTCCGTGCTCAGTGTTCAAAGTGCGGATGCGGATATGAGATGAGAGATAAAATGAGGTGGGTTTCTGCTCTTCTCATTCATAGGACGAGGCAAGTTATGATGACAGGACTCGTCTAAAGTCTAGACTCTACGGTTACCCTACACCATGAAGCTAATGAGAATTTTGAATGTGCAATGAAGATCGAGTAAAGACGAGAAGGGAAGGAAGCCACACACAGCAGCAGCAGTAGTAGTATAAGCATTGTAGAGCATAACCAAGTCTAACTAACAACAAGGAGGAGACTTGTGTGCGAATTCCATTGTGTTACACTATTTACCCTGTTATCGTGTCCTTAGTATGCATGTACTTTCCCTTGTAGTAGGTAGGTAGTGTATATATAGGTGTACATATTTTATAGGATGTTCTAAGGATGTGTTCATTGTGTTTGATTGTATTATGTTGTGCTGAGCTTTGGAGTGTAGTTGATTTTGATTGTGTGGAGAGAAAACAAGAGAATTGTACATGAATGAATGAGTGGCTGAGTATAGAGATGTGCATGCATATATGGCACAGTAGTGTACAGTACTATACAGTGTAGTGTAGTGCAGTGTAGTGCAGTGAAGCGTATGTAGTGTATATATTACTAGGTAGGTAGTTGTAGTTATCTTGTGGTCCTGCGTTGGGATGGAGTAATATGGATGGGTGGGGTAGTTATTTTGGTTTGGTGTTGGTTAGATGTGAGCAGTATATTTGTATGTACACTTATATAGTTGTAGTTGTGTTAGTGTTGACTCAGGCATAAGCTCCAAATGTGAAACTAATTAATCTCATCAAGAAACCACAACTGAGCGGTGTGAAGTGAAATGAACTGGAGTTTGTTTTCTACCACCACTACGCTTTGGGCTAGGTGTACCTATCTATATATTTAATAGGGGGTTATATAATGCCTAAGCAGTAGGTTGTATCCAGAGCAGTGACGACTTATGCTGGAAATACAATCCAAGCAGGGCAGTATAATATAAACCGTAGGTTGCCTGGAGTTGGGGAGTGAAATGGAATTATGTGAAATGTAGATGTGGAGTGGAGGGTATAATACATACATATATTAGATTTAGGTACACGAGCCAGAATAGCCTAAAACCCATAACTGTATGTACGGGATGACTCTAAGTATAAAGTACATACATATGTACATACGGACATACATCTCCACGAAGTAGTAGTGGTAGTGGTAGAAGCTAAACACAGATGTATAGGTGTTGATGTTTTAGTTGTGGATGTGGATGTAAATGTACCTAGCCTAGTTTCCTTGTGTTTTGTTTGTTTGTGTTTTGTGTGTATGTGATGGTGATCATGATCGTGATGGTGATGTGTTGTGAAAATGCTTCTGGTTGAGCTTCTGACTAAATTGACTGGTGCTTTGGATTGTATACGTATTATACGTACATACATACAAGTATTTGGCTGGAGTTGAAGTTGCACTGAGGATGAGTGTTGAGAATTGAGAATTGAGAGAAAAGGGAAGGGAGCTCGACTTCCTCCAGTTCTGCATTGCAAAACACCATTAATGTCATCAGTGGATTGGAATTGGAATCCATTAAGGGCAATTTTGATTCCCCGCGAACGAGCTGGAATGAACTCCTGCTTCTAATACTTACGCCAGCCTATCCTCCATAGTACGATGTATATACTGCACTACACTACACTACACGACGGACAGACAGACACATACATTTACAAGGAGTCTAAGCAACTAACCAATCCATAAGTACGTACACACTGTACTGAGCTGTACTGCCCAAAAAGTCTCAACAGACTAAGTATGTATGTGTGTGTGTGTAGTTATATATACTTGTGAGATTACATTTACAGGACAGAGCAGGACTTTGTTCAAGAGCTGGGATGGGATGTAAACTGGTTAGTGGACTAAAGGCCTGAAATAAAATAAAGTATAACGTAAAGTAAGCTAAAGTAAAAGTAAAGGTAATGTTCGGCGTTAAGCTAAAGGGTACCTCCCTGAGGACAGGAATCAGGGCAACACAGCTTACAAAAGGTTACATACTTTCCCTTTACTTTCTCCTTTCCTTTCCTCTTCACAACTCACTAATGCATACATACATCCATTGCACATAGCACTGCATTGCATTTGCCACTTGTGATGATACTAGTAGTGCTGAATACTGCTCTGGATTGTCATTGCCATGGCTTTTGGTGGCGTCGGTGGTAGTAGTGGTGGTGTGCATGGTGAATGTGAAGCAGCATGATGAGATGAGATGAGATGGTAGCTTGAGCCATAGTCATGTAGTAAAAGTATGTAACTTAACGTATGTAACCTAAGTTTACGAAGAGGAAGACTAGAATCTAGTGTATAGATAGATACTGGAAAACCCGACTACACTAAATACATACATATAGTAGTAGAAGTGGAGTATTCGAAAAGAACGGAACATGAGGTTGAGACCATAGAGCTGAGCAGAGTAAAGCGACAACGAGAGCAGAGAATACCAGTGTGTGGACTGTCGGCTATGTACGCAGAGTAGAACATAGTAGATATGTCGAGGTATTTGGTTTTAGGTAATAGAGAAGAGAGAGAGAGAGAGCTGAAGCAGCAGATTTATGAGAATGGCAATTGGCAATGGAACGATGCCCACCTCGGAGGAACTGCTAAGTAAAAGTGCAGTGTCGCCTATCCTATCTATGCTATCTGTATAGATGGGCATGATGGCATGGCATGGCATGGGTTCACGCTCCTAGGTAACTGCGTTCCTAAAGGATATAGGCAAGCGAAAGACATTATTCAGGTCGGGTTTTCCAAGATACTTTCCTGCTTGGTTTGACTGTACGTAATCTAATGTAGTTCTCTGTACATGCTTACCTACGTGGTGCCCAGCACTGGCACTGGCACTGCTCACTACTTCTGCTGTACTTATACTTTATACTATATTTTATACCATAGTTGATATTATATGTGATATATAGTAGTTGTAGTGGTTGCTCTCTGGATAGGCTAAAGTAAGGTGAGGGATGGCATAAAATGGAACTTGAGAGAAAAGGAAGGAAAAGAGATGACGGCCTAAAGTACGAAATGAAGCAAAGTGAAGAAGAGACGGACAAAATATGAGAAGTATCTTACTACCGGTCTACTCCCTGGACTGGAATGTCCTAGGTAGAAATGAGCAATGAGCTGAGACCATGCCATAACATAGGAGGCAATAGGAAACTGCAAATCTAAGGTACTACAAATGCAATGCAATGCAATGCAATGTAATGTAATGCAATGCAAGGCAATGCCATGCAATGCAATTGAAGACAAGACAAGAAGACAAGGCAAAAGGAAGGAAGGATAGGGAAAAGAAACGGCATAGAAAGAAGGGAAGGAGTCAAAGAGAGAGAAAGTAGGTGCAACTTTCACATCGAAATTCGAATGAATGCCTTCACCGTGAGCGGTAGTTGTTGTAGTGGTAGTGGCAATGTGAGGAAAGTAAAGGAAAAGAAAGAAAGTGATATCGATCCAAAATCTGGACTAAGGGTTGGGAGTTGCTGAAAGAAGGCTGATACGACGGTGGTGGCTTGGCATGGCTTGGTGGTGGTGGTGGATCGAAAAGTCCCGTTCTGTACCATGCTACATCACATCACACGAAAGCAAACCCAGCGCTCTGCTTACTGTCCTGGTCTGTACTACTTCTACTGCCTCGCTTTCTTTTCCTTACTTCGATTCGTATTTCTTGTCTTGGCTCCTATCACTGTACTGTGTATATGGAGAATGTAGTATGTTCTACGTACTCAGTATGTCCGTGTATGTTCGTACGATGT
>JAAXYV010000964.1:0-10525 GCA_036851875.1 Novacerus sp. FZ-2019
ACTCTTACGTGTTATTTGAGGTAGAAAACGTTATCCTGCTCCTCAAAAAAGAAAAATTATATGCATGTCTGGTCGTCGCTATATTATGGTTAGTACTACACTAATGGGGAGTGGGACAAGATGCGTGGATGACTAGTATATATTCGTATCACACACGTAAATATGTATATTATACATATAATACATTTATATAATATATTTATAATATGTACTGAAGGATTCTCATAACTACCCAGACCTTCCCCTGTATTGAGAGTAGTAGAAACCATTGTAATACTCCTCAATACGTCTCAATACATGGAAAGGTATGCCTCCTAGGCAATAGCTACGAATTATACACCGTCTGGAAAAGTTATAAGAATTCAAATCAGCACAGTCTATCCACCCTTAGAGTTTACATTTCCATAATAGTGTTAGTATAGTGTTCTTAATAACCAGCAGCAGCTGTGCCTGCAAGAGGTAGAAACCATTCACTGCTCCTCTGTTTTATGAATTGAGGGACAGTGAAGGGTTTCTACCTCTTGTTGTAGGCACAGCTGCTCCTGGCTATGTGGGAACAACACTATACTTTCACTATTATAGAAATGGCAACTCTAAGGGTGGATAGATTGTATATAATATTTATCATTAAAGGTTAGATGCTCAGAGGAATCCAAAGAAAAATAGTGTTGTACATATAGATAGATTCTAGTAGTTAGGGTGGGAATACTTTTTCTCCTTTGGCACTGATCGGCATGGATTGGTTGTATTTCAGGTCGAAGTATACTGAGAAACCCAGTCGGGGGATTGCATATAGGTACACCTCGATATATTAAATAACATTCTACAAAACCATACCTACTTCCAACAAAGAAGCAATCGTATAAGTATAGAAGACTTGCATGGCATGGGTTTGTTTGTGGGCTTGAGTGACTAAGCGATACATATAATCCACATCGGGAATAGAACGGAGTAACACATACGGGTGGGATGCACTCATCTTACCGGATAAGGAATGTGGAACTCTTCAACCAAATTGAGTTCGAGGAACATCCGAATGGTAGCCTTGCACGTATCACTATCCGTCATAGAGAAGTCGTTGAATCCGTAGCTGTGGGCCAATCCAATTTCAAAATCAATATTGAATACATAATATGTACACTTTCATCGAGGAAGAAATCATTTTCTTTCCACAACTTATGCATGTGCAGTGTATTTCTTGGTGCTTTTTGGCTCAGAAACAACATCATGTACACCATGCATAGAATAATACACTTTACATTTTTTATGGTGCTACAAAGTGACTAGGAATGTTTCTATCCACATAAAATACAACGTTGTACTTGGTACTATAAACTATAGACTAGGACGACACATAAAAATAATATGTTTCTGCAGTATCTACTCTATGAAACATTATAATATCTGGATAATGTGCACTGAGTTGTTGACTGTAATGTGTTTCCGAAACAGAATACAATCAAATTCAATCCCATTTAACATATACGCTCAGTCCCCTTCCTCGAGCATACTGAATACTGGTGGCACATGTATAATAAAAACAAATCTACACTGCGTATTTATTATTCTGCAGCATGGTGTGCAGGTTGTCATAGTAAAGCAAACACATTTATAGCAAAGAGAAATGTATCTAAATCCTAGAGATTCGGCTCACTTATTTCCACTCATTGTTTTTATTTCTAAACAAATTCTTCCAAGTCATACATTATTATGCGGAATAGAGTTGTAAACCGAAAGAGGGCACGACATTTTACGAACCTATAAAGATTGTAGTGAATCGAGGAAGGGATATCATCACGGCGAAGTCTTTCAGTATCCTCTGGAGAAGCTGTTGCGTGATATGACAAGCAATCCAGAGCCACACTCTGTTTGGCCATCAATTTGCCTATTAAATAAAGAGAATTTCAAATTAGACGTTGGAGAGATAAGAATGTTTGCAGCAGTTTACGTAAAGTTTACGTTCATCTGTGGTGTGTGTGTTTGTGTGTGTGTATCAACCTACCGGTAGTTTATACCGTCCATAAATAACAAACTAAAATCTGGGCTGGGTTCATCGATTATAATCAAATATATAAAATGTATAGTCTGAAGAAAGGACTGGAAATGTTATAATGAGTGAACATGAAGAGCATCCGATGTGACCCCTCTGTATACATAAGCATTAAAAGCAAGCAAGCAGAAGACTTGTTGTATATCCTTCAAACTATTGACTCTGTTTCACTGGCAGTGGCAATTGTGTCGAACACAGTCACATCCCACCGACTTGTTTGAATAGACAAGGGAGAAGGAAGGAAGTGAAGACAAAGAGAGAGAGAGAGATTCATAATAACTTTATTTTGTTTGCCTTGCTTGATCTCCGTTTATTGAATGCTGGATACTAAGAACGAAGGGACTGTAATAATAAACTCATAGTCTCCTCACGACGAGATTATCGAGTGGGGAGTTGAAGCAATGACGGACTCGTAGACAGAGGGAATCTGGATGTATAACAAATCCACACCAACTAAAGGATGAAGAAATGACAATATTCTTACTATACAGGGACTGGAAAATAGGATTCGTCATTAAAATTGTATTAACCTTTGCCCTTTTAACTTATGTCGCATTGTGTACTTCACTTCAAGTCTCATTAAAAAGACAGTACATAATAAATATTCAATTGGGAAAAGGTTTAATACTGGAGAACTGGGAAAACCTGAGTGCCCGTGTAAACGGCTGAATTCATTTCTACCTATACTGTAAACACTACTTCATTGTACACCACTAAGCGATTATTGATAAAAGCTTTTCAGCTGAAATACTTGAGTGGAAAAATGACTGCTTTCTAAAGCAGTATTGCATTGGGTCTATGTAGTAAACTACTATATAAAGAATCTAACTATATTTCCCATCCACCTACCCTCTACACTTTTAGGCGACATATAATTTAGGGTATGAACTGCTCTTTTCTTCCACTCATTCTCTAATACCTTTCCTTCTGCCCTGTAGCGCGATTTCTATTCTAAGACTTTCTATTTTTCTTTTCCATCAGACCAGTTTTCGTTGAACTCATGAATTGTATGATTGACTCTTTCTAACCGTTCCCAACTGACTCTCCTCACCGTTTGACCAAGATCAATAACTATGACTACCTATATCAAAATGTACAACAACAGTGTAGCAAATAATTTATAAATATGCTAAGTTTCATCTAAATTCGAAGGTCATCATTCAACCGCCATTTTCTTCCTTATTGGATTTCACTCTATCAGGAAGTCTCTAAGATTATGTCTTTCATGTGATTCTTTGACACTAAGTAAACTCATGTGGGACTATCTGGCACGGAAAATGTTATGAGAGTCATATTTTCCTTTCGGATTCCTATTACAGAGGAGTCAGTTAGTATATATTTTATACATTTAGTTTATGATTTTTGTAGCTTGCATATTTGACTAACCTCCAGAGTAACAGCGTAATAATAATAAAATCTCACTCTTTGACGTGGTGGATACTCAAGTTTAATATAGCGTCTTAATTTGCTGCTGTAAAAGTTGAAAAAGAGATATTAGTACATGTTTCTTGAGGTTTCTGAAATGATATTTCCAATGCTCTCTTTGTAATTAAACTACTTATTCATGGTCCTAATTCCAATTGCTTTTATGCCCTAAATATAAAACCTTTTAGTGTTTTGTACAGTATACTTATTGTAATAAAGAACATTATAATATAGTATGCACATTGTTCTTCTAGTCCTTTATTATTCTAGATTCTAGTAACATTGTTTTCGTGTAAGAATAAAATGAAACTAATCATAAATAACCGCACATAAAATGCATTGTAATAAACTCTGCTGCACTTAAATGGTTTATAGATGAACACGGAGGAGTGGGATTTTAGTTTACTTCCTACGAATAAGGAAACATTAAAGCAGGATCCAAAGGGACATTAAAGAAAACATTAACCTTCTTCAAGAGATCGTTAGACTCGTGGATGTACATGGGTGGGTAGATCACCATAGCACTACTACCAATTATTAGTATGACTATTATTTTACAACACTACACTACTAAAACAACGTAATAATTAGACTTTCCCTTGGGAGTCACTCTGTAAAACAAACTGACGTAAAACTAAAAACAACCTCCAAAGGCTAAAACGTAACGGGTCGTCCCCAAGTGACAATATGATTAAATATAGGTGTAGTACTATGTCCGTACGTGTATGACTCAAAGGATTTAGGATAAATATTAAATATAATACGAGTCGTGGAATCTGGAATGTCGCCAGTTGAAATTTCAGTGAAACGGAAGAAATTCCAAGTCTTTATGTAATGCTCATTTCGTTGAGACGTTGTCAATTTTTATTAATGCTTCACTCACAGATGGTTAGTAGAGGATAAAAAGAACTCAATTGATTTGATGAAATGCAAAAGCGTCTAGTGTCTAGACTTTGCTGCTCACTACTGCGATGTCTCACAAAAGAGAACTCCTCCAAAAAACATGACAAAAGAAACAGAGAGCGGAAAGTGGGAGAAAAATAATGAATGCAAGCAAAGAAAGGGTGGATCCAACCGTGTACCGATCAGATCATAGTGATTCTGAGATATTTCTTTTCGTCTCCTTCCCTATATATAGGGAATGCTGTTGAATACATACTGTGCAGTGTAAGTACTACAGGAAGGAAAGCACAATGAGAGGATATGATAAATATAATTCTGTAGTGTATGCTAACTACTAAACTACGGTAGTGTGCTGCCGGGTTGAAAACTATACATGAGGGCAGACAGGCAATGTGTGTTTTATATAAAGTACACAAGTAAATATGAGAAGGCAAGGGAAGGCAGGGCAAGTTAATCCGCCAAAAACACAGGCAGGTAAGAGGGAAAGCAGATACCTAGTTAAGGAGAATCGTTGTTGAAGGAAATGAAAGAAGAGGAGAGGAGCAGCAAAGAAAGAAGATAAAATGACAAAGTGACGTGAAAAAAGATGAGATGCAATGAGAAGGAGATGAAATGACTTACATGCGCCTTCGTACAGCTGTGTGTTGTGGATGCCCAGGCCGCAGAAAATTGCGAAGGCTTCGAATGTATTCGCATCACTGTCCGTAAAAGGCTGGTTGTTCGCCTTCAGGATGGAAATTAGCCAGCCAAGCCATGGATGAGCAGAAGACACCGCCACAACAGCATTGCGAACAAAGACAGAACAGAACAAAGTTGAACAAATACTTCTAACCCAGGTATCTACCCCCGTAACTCCACTTCGTTTCACTTTATCCTTTCACCATTGTCTCTCTCTCTCTCTCTCTCTTTCTATGTAGTACTTTTTTTTGTCTACAAACTCAAATATACACTACACATCTGTATGCATGGACACACATACCTATAATACAGAAATGGAAAACCTCCTTGATTACCTACATACACTGCTGAACTACCCACTATACCTAAACAAATCCTACTTTACTTTACAAACTCGTTAGTTTTAGCTTCATTTTACTTGAGGAAATAAGATTTTCTTGTAGTCGTTTTAATCTTATGGGATTCATAGAATTGCTTTCTCACAATTTCAACGTGCAGTAGCGTGAATATTTCTATTTCTTAAGGATCAACTGGCAGAAGAAAAAAGTGAAAGTTTCTGAAAGAAAACGTTTGTCTGCCAACGTACATTACAAAACTTTCCTAAACTTTCATTTCTGGGAAAATTATAACTCAGCAGGACGTGGGTTAGTTTCCATGGTTCGAACAAGGATTTTCACTATGCTAAACCCATCGACACGAACAAAAAGAAAAACAGTGCTCCAAGCTGTAGAGAAGTAGGTGACTCAGGAAAGTAATCCTACCTTACAGATAGGACATGGTAAGTCGTACGGGAGATAATATACATACATTTCATTGACGATGACGCACATGTTAAAGCTAATGTATTAGACATGTTGACAAAGTTGATATTGAAATGAAATCTTGGATATGGCCAGCATATGGTTTTCTGGGGTTACATGTTACTCATCTACAGCAAATCATAAAGTTACAAGCTCATAAAATATTACTTCATGTAAATCATTGAGTAAGAAGCTGTAAATGTTTACTGTATATGAGAAAATCTTAAACCAACACCCTCACCGTTACAGTTCAATGCGACGCGAGGAAAAATTAACAGAGCTTCAAAAGGTTCATACATTGCGAAACAGTAAAAAACTAGTAAATAATGACTACGGCAAAAATTTGTTTAAAAAAAATATTTGTCGTACTCAAACATACTCGAAATAGTAGGCGCCAATATTCCTCTAAAATAATTGATTCATGCTCATAAGGTTTAAAAAAATCGTTCCAGCGGCCAACTTCTTGGATGATAAATGCCCCTTCATAAAAACCTGACGACATCCCTAGCTGATATAGACAAGGTAAAGTATAGATAGGATATAAGGATATCATAGCAATTTATACGATGACGATCCAATTTGTACATAAACTGCAATTAAAAATTGAAGGCGTAATTGTCTAATGAGACTAATTACAACGGAGGATTACTGTTCTCGTTACAAGTAATTTGCTCAAAAGGACTATCTCTCATTGAATAATGCTCTTATCAGCTCAGAGGCAGATCTAGCTCATGTTTTCTTCTTAAAATCTCAAATCATTAAGACATTGCAGACTTATACATATATGATACAATATAAAACTAAAGCAATCTCAACATCCAACGACCGAACTGAATCCAGAACTAAGGAATAGATTAATGGAAGTGACAATTCAGCTATGAATTTGGATTTATACGTACTAAAATAATCACTTAAACTCCACCGCAACGTGAATAGAAGTCGTTTGGCTTCTACGCTGCCACTATATAGTATAGTAGTAAAACTTGGTCACCAACTTTACGGAGCCCGTTCCATGATTATAGAAAATTCGTTTTTGTCTTATTTTGTCCAAGATTTACAACTGCGAAAGTTAATATCTCAAAATCCTTTACCACAGGCACACTCTCTAATAGATTTATTCTCTATATTTATTTGTCGGTATATACCTATATACTATTTTACTGGAGCTTACGGCTCAATCGAATAGCAGCTAATTTTAGCATAACTAGATAAGTAAGATGTCAATTAATGCCTTTGGATTGACATTTGACCTCATTTTAACCTAATGACCTTTTGACCCATCCTTAAATTTGACTGTCTTGAATTTGGTCTTACGATCTCAATAGTGTCTATGTCAATTTTGATCAGGATCAGACAATGCTTCGAAAGTGAGAGAGCCGAGACAGACAGACGTGATGTGGCTGTAATTACGGACGGGCTAAAATCCTTCCATACTGTGCAAAAATAGCTAAAGCGGAAGAGAAAAGTAAACACTTACTTTGTTAATAAGTTGAGCCACTCCAATCACCTGGCGTTGTCCATTGTAGATGGGCATACAGAGAATACTTTTTGGAAGGGCATTATAGATACCGCAGTCGGCCACACGAACCAAATCTTTGGATGGGGAGACTAAGTCCACCGACTCACCGTACCATGTAATTGCGTCCCCAATATTAAGTATCTATTTTGAAACCAGCATCAAAATTAGCAATTGTAAACGAATCCTGTTTGCTTTAACTACAACAAGTGAACCAACATTACTCGCTAGTATTTGTGATCAATCAATGCATTAGTGACTTTCCTCAAAGGGCAACATTATAATATATATTAAATTGAAACTACTTTCCCCACAACAATTATACTTGCGGACAAACTAACTGTGAACTTGAGGACAAATTAATAGCGACTGCAATTGGCTTAGCAAGAAAATGTAAAGTAGCATGTGAATAGGTTAAACCTCACTATTAGTTGCAACGTATTTGGCGATTTGGGTCAAAGGTGAGTTTTGTATTTCAGTTGCAGATGGACGTCTTACTTCTCGTTCGTCATCGTCGGCATTCAGTTCAAAAACTAGCTCAAAATGGACACCCTATTTAAAAAGAAATGTAAACTAAAATTTTGTTCTTATCACTCCTCTATAAATTAGAGATTCCATGCAACAGAATACAACTGTACGCACAGCTTAGAGAAGTCTGCACGAAAGGCATTGGCAAGGTAAATAATTGAAAATTATACAACATTCAACCATCATTTTAATTAAAAATAAATAAATTATAACTTTGTTACACTGCTCCCATAAAGGAACAGATGTTGGTATATAACTGTTTTATTTCAATCAAACAATCAAATCGAACTTAACAAGTCAAGCTCAACATAAAATACAATAAAGAAAACAAAAAGCAATTTGGTTGGACAGTTCAGTATCACAAAAGCACCCACACCTTTTCCCTCAGAACTTCCCGCATTGTGACAGTCTTGCTCTGTAAAGCATACAAACAAACCAACCGCGTTTAATTAACTCACATTTTCCATTACTTCATTCACTTCAACCGTACAGCAAATATTTCACTTGTGACGATCACATCTTCATTTCAAAACATTATTACACGCTGATCATTCCAATCCATTTCCATTTCCATTACTAATTACTACCCTCCTTAAATATTCTGATTCACAATAGAACTCATTTCACATATTGTATACTACAGACAATATTCTGAGAGTATTCATATATTAATTACTATTACTATTACAACTAACTATACTGTTCCCCTCCTCTCTCATGGAAGTGATCGGATCGTTTCGCTTCAAATTTTTCGGTTCTTTCGATTTCGTTTCAACGTATTTTCGTCTCGTTTCAACATATTTTCGATTCGTATCATTTCGTTTCGTTTCAACGTATTTTCGTTTCGCTTCAGTCCTTGAAACGAAACGAATCAAACGTTTCAAACTGGATATGCTGTATGGTATGCATTTTCTGTAAAAGTATCCCTGATGGAAATTTACCATAGCAACTTCCTATAGAAATTGATTCGTACTGAAGGTTATAGAGAAAATAGAACACATCCAATGGTAACTGCAATTCAAATTCCATAACATTGCTATTGAAAACTACGACATAGTGTATAGTTTTCAATATAATTCTATAGAACTGCTTTTCATTCGTATA
The DNA here is from genome assembly GCA_036851875.1 of Novacerus sp. FZ-2019. NCBI lineage: Eukaryota > Metazoa > Arthropoda > Collembola > Entomobryomorpha > Tomoceridae > Novacerus > Novacerus sp. FZ-2019. The sequence goes on from JAAXYV010000964.1 coordinate 9,005, forward strand.
ATGTACAGTGTTCAACACCGCCATAGCAATTAATAGAAATTTTATTGACTTTTGCGTTGATTTCTATACTACTGCTATTACTACTATCGTTACTACTACTGTTACTACTGCTACGCCTAAACATTCTGCCCCGTATTATGCAAGGTTGTACAAAGGATTACTTGTACAAATAGCCATGCAATCTCATTCTAACTGTCCCGGACAATTCTAACATTGTCCTGGACTAGTATACAATTGTTCTGGGCTATTTTGGAATTGTCCTGGAAAAGTTTAAAATCGTCCTGCACAAGTTTGAATTTGTTCTGGATAAGTTCGACTTATGCTAGACAAGATATTAATTGTCTTGGACAATTTAAGAATTATTCTGAACAAATTTGAAATTGTGCTGGATAAGTTTTTACTGTCAGTAAAGGACAAGTTTACTTATTACTTAGTAAAATTTACTTCTAAGGACAGTTTAGAAGTATCCTGGACAATCGCACTGATGTTTGTCCATATTGATATAGACCATAGGCATGCATCTATCTATGCCTTACTTACAATTGGCAGGAACATTTCGTCAATATTTTTCATGCGGATCTTGTATGACTTTTGTTTTTCCCACTGTGGCACTTGGAGACGGCAGCAGTGGGAACATCAGTGTTGTAACTTGCAACCAGTTCCTATTGGAAGTGGAATTTCAGTCATTGTTTGGTGGTCAAAAGATACGGTGGAGGTCTTCGAGGGTAATTAAAAAGTTATTCCGGAGGTCAAGTTACATCAGTGTTGCAAGTTGCAGCCAGATCCGATTGGAAGTGGGATTTCACAGTTATTCTTTGGCGGCTTCAAGTGGTCAAAAGATACTGTGGAGGGGTTTGAGAGTAATTAAAAAGTTACTCCGGAGGTCAAGTTACATCAATGTTGCAACTTGCAGCCAGATCCGATTGCAAGTGGAATTTCACAGTCATTGTTTGGCGGCCAAAGATGCAGTGGAAGTTCCTTGTCTCTACTCAGCTTCTTCATAAGGTGGAATTCTATCAGTATGCAAAAATTTATCCTATTCGGAGTGAAAGTTGGTTTGCAGTCCCACTGGTTCGTCAGGTCCAAATTTCCAAATTAATACCCTCGATGTATTTTTACACTGATAATAGTTTAAAAGTGAATATAAAACGTAAACAGCAACCTTGGTTACTATAGATATGGATTACGATACAAACTCAACCGTCGACTGCACTTCATACAAATATAAATAGGATTATAATTGAGTGTATTCATAAGAATCCTCTTCAATTCAATACACCAGCAATACACTGTCAATAGAATGGTTGCCATAGGATTTCAATCAAACGATTCTATAGCAGGTCTATAGAAATCAATGACATATTTCCGTCAGGGATTCTATCTTTTCTGTGCTTTAAACTAACTATTCCATAGGCTGTAGCGGTACTCATTACAATGCATTCATGTTTTACTTATTTCTGGCCCAAACATTGTGGGATCACTCTGCCACTCCGTAATTTTTTTTTTACTTTAGTTTGCTAG
>JAAXYV010000965.1:0-10522 GCA_036851875.1 Novacerus sp. FZ-2019
CTATGGTAACCTATTGGACCAATGTCTTTTGGTGACGGTTGGATTCCCGTTGTGCCCCTTGGTGGATTATAGCCTTCTAATAAACTTATTGGTGATTCTTCGTGGTGCTCATCATCAAGTCGCTGCCTTCGTGAGCCACGGGCATGACGAGGATACCCCACAAAATTTTCTGGTGAAGCTTGCTTGCTAGGCAATAACCTATCAGCATGATCAAATCCCAATGCATCGGATGAATGTTCCTCTGGGTGGTGAGAACTTTCAGGATTCCGATATGGTATTAAATCTCTGAGTGAACTTCCTTCATTATTGTTGTAGTCACCTTGTGATGAAGAGTCTTGGGGAAACCTTAGGAATTCTTCTGGTGATGGTTCAACATTATTATCATGCCCTAAAGAGCTCTCTGGACTATAACCCAATCCCAGTGAGCCGTGATAACCACCACCACTAGCGTCACAACTATACATGTGATTGATTTTTTTGGCGTCCCATTTGCTCATTTTTTGTCTCACTCCTATTCTAACCCCAGCTCTCTGCAAAAGTAAAAGTTTACTATGGTTAATTTTGTACACTTAATTTCCGTAGTCAGAATTTAAAAAAAAACAAAAAAGGATTATCATTTTTGTACCGTTGGTCGAACTGTATCCATTCCATTCATGCTAAAAGCATTTTTTTCATAGTGCATTATACTGTCATAATCGTAAGGACCATGCGCATGACTGTTTTTCTTTTCAAAATTTCTCTCCCGACCTATGTATTAAAATTTAAGTAAGTAAAACTATCATACTTCATTCGAAATGAATACTTTAATGAAAATACTAAGTTATCTATTATGTTCAATTTAATAAAACTCAGAAATAAATTATAAAAGCAAATAACTTTAAAATAAATGCCTTGAATTTATTTTACCCGGTTGAATATTGCCCCAAAATATATGAACATACTCATCTCTATCTGATCGCACATGTTCATGAGAAAATCCAAGAGCATGCATCATCTCATGCATAGCAGTTCTATGAGTTATACAACCAGTTGGTAAACTGAGATCCTGCAAATTCACACACGTTCATTGAATTTCATAAACAAACAAATAATAATGGTAGACATGCTGAGGATAATTCTAATATCATTTTGGTATATACACAACGCAGCAAGGAACCCAATATTATTATATCAAAACAAATTTGTAGTCGGGAACCACAAAGCTTTCAGTCGAATAATGAACTATTTGACATAGTAATTAAAACAAGATTGAATACTGCCATTGCATGCAAGCAAGCAAGCAAGAGTTATACAACAACTTACCTGTTTCCCTCTTCCAATTCTCCCAACATATGACCAACATCCTCGGCCTTTGCTCCGAGTAATGTACACATAGTCATGACCCTTGAGTTTCGCCTCATTTTTGTAAATATAAAATTCTACACACGTTCTCTGCTCAATTTCTATCAAACCTCCAAGAATCACACCTCTTTCTTTCGCATCTACACAAATATTGATATTGTCCAAATATATTACTTAATGTAATTGAAACTTGAAACTTTATGTATCAAATCACAATTTAAGGAAAAAAGATAAGAGAACAAACGAGTTATTATTTATATATTCTCTCATGACTTACTATACGTTGGATCCATTGCAACTGGAACATGTACTTTTCCTCTCACTTTCGACCACATGTATTTCTTATTCATAGATCCATTCGACATGTACATATCAGACGGACCTATACCACTTTGCGAACAAGTTGCTTTTCCATCTGCATATATTTAATAAACAGTACAGTGAAATAATTATTTAAAAGAGCAATAAAAAATAATATTATACTAAAACTCTTTTAATCTTCGTAAAAAGTTTAAATAAAATTTAAAATTCAAATTCACTTTTACAATAACAACAAAATACAAAAATTTTTAGAGTTACAAAAAAACGTGCATTGAGGAGATACACACATTATACTGATGCCACACAAATACACCTACCTGTCAATGCACAATGCAAACACAGGCAGAGAAACAGAATCCAAAGGAGACGCAGCACAGAGTGATAAGTAATCATACTACTTGGGCGCACAAAGGCAGACTAAAGGCGAAAGTTACATAGCTTTTCATAAACCATGTAATGTTTCTAAACACATCACCGGTCATTTGTGCACTCACAACCAAAAACAGGAGTTTTATTGGGTGGAACCATGAACCTGAACCTGATTATTTTATTTCTGCCTCCATGTATTTCTTATAAGCTTCTTGGATTCGATCTCAGTCACTTGGTTTATTTTACGCAGTGATACAATCCAATATAAATCTACATTCATAACTAACTCTATCACACTCTAACTCTACGAGATAAAATCTAAGCATTAATCGCATCAGTGATCCTTAATACAAACCATAATAAACTATATCTCTAATTACAGCCCAGCCAAAAAGGCAAGCTAACTATAAACTGAGACTATACCCTGCCTCATTCACTCCCTGACTTTAGCGTTGCACATAGACCCCATGCGCATGCATGCTCTACACCAATGCTGTTTCTGTTATTCCCTAACTCTCAACGTCTCAACGTCTCAAGTGCTCCAACCAAACCAAACTGAATAATATAATGGGACGAATGAAATGCATACCTATTATTGTCTATAGTTAACAGCTAACGAACGACGAAAGTAGAAAATTCAAACTAACTTCTAAGATCTTCTCTGTATAGTTTAATGATTGCCAACATGCAATCAATAATTGATTGCGTAAAATAAAACTTGTTACTTTAACTTCATGCCAGAGCAGCAGAGAAGTATAATCAGAGAGATAATTTCAAAAGTGAACAAGCGGTAAGGTTGCTTTACTTTACTTTATTTTATTTTACACTTTACACACACAGACAGAAAAAGAAAGACAATGATAGTAGTATAAACTAGTATAAAGTTATATAAGCGTAACGTTCAGAGTTGTAGAAAGGGCTAAGTATAGTTATTACGCGGTGCATAACCACCCACCCAGTGCATTTAGTTAAATTTTATCTGCAGTTCATAAGATTACTTTTAAACTCCTGAGCGTGCTTACTTTTTGCACAGACTTGTTCCTTCCTTCACTATTCTTTCATATACCAATTTCGAAGTAATAGGTAAGTATACAAGAAAGCTTTACGAAAATACAAAAGCAAGTAAACTACAACCCTTGTCATTAAGAAGGAAACTCAGTGAGTCATGTCATGTCAAAATGTTCCGTCTGTGTGACTCTCTTATTGTATTCTTGCTTGCTGCACTCTGCATGCATGCTTTTCCCTCAGTCAAGTTGGTATGTTGAGTGTGGCTGTGTTGCACAGTAGGTATTTTAGTTACTACTTACGTCTACATACATTCTGTATATTTTTCGTAGTATTTAGATACATATTAGGTATACAGAACGTGGAATCTAATTATACTGTGTTTACAGGAATTACACGGTTTACATCTTTTAACACTATGTTCCGTGTATTCAATATAGAATTTGTATTTGTAGTAGGTGTAGATAAGTTATAGGAGATAAGAGAAACACTTTGTTAGGAAATTATAGTGGTTGGGTGGGAGGATGTAATGGTAAGTAAAGTATGTTTAAGTGGGGATAATATGATATAATATAATATCATAGACTTATAATAAGATGCGGTTGTAGGAAGTAGGAAAGTAACAAAACCGAAGCCACTCACTACAAAACACAAAAGCTTGAAGAATTTTACTTCGAAGATTTTATGTTGAATTCTGCTTATTTTATTTTGCACTAATAGGACCACTACTATATACTGCTGCTACTGCTGCTGCTTCTATAGTATTTCTCAATAAGACAACCAAATATGCAACGAAAGACATAACTTTAAGTCAACTTAAAGCCAAAGCCAAAGCTGAATGGGGGTTTCGTCGTGTCCTAATTTGAAAAGTCTTCCTATATACCTTCTCTCCTGTGTGACTCGATGAGCCGTTTGTGTATCTGGGCTGCCTCTGTGCTCTGATGGATTGAATCGGTGATCAATCAACCTGAAACACAGATACAGATTACAGATGCATATCCATACTGAAGTATTAGAATGCTTCCGGGCATATGGGCAACTTTTTTTGTATTTTTATTTCGCTTAACTCAGTTTCAGTTCCATTCAACCAAACCACCTTAGCATGGTAATAATAATAATGATGATCTTTTTCTGTGCCAGATAACTTTGTATTATAGCCATTATAAGTATCATATAAAATCCAATTGTGACCCAACATACCACCTCCATAGCACCGTACAGAACAGATATTGCATTATAGGTGTTGCATTGGTTTAGTAGTACAAAAGTACAAGAAAAAGATTCCAAACAAAAACTCATTTTTCTTACTTACGGAAGTTAAACTATTTACTTATTGTCCAGATAACTCTAGTTCATTCCACGTTCACTATACCTGTATCTACAGTGGAAAAAGCAAAGTCTACATTTGCAAGTTTGGAAAACAGGTGCTTCTATGATATTTATGTGCATATATACGGCTGGCCGTATAGCTACACTTATAGTTAGTTATAATACAAATACAAGTGACCATATGGAAGTACTGATCATCCATCGTAACTTGGAGTAAAACCTTGATAATGGTCAACAAGCCTGATTTTTACGTATTCTATGATAGAAAGCATTGTACTACCTCTCAAACCCATGCAAATTCTCCTATCCACTCCATACGAAATCAACCAAGTTAAAATAAATTCTCAGTAACTAATACTAACTAATAGCTCTTCCTACTACTACTATTACTAATACTACTACTACTGGAGGTTACTAATACTAAACATGTATGCAATTTAATATGTCAAACAACCTAACTGCCTAATACATACGTACCTATAGACAGGCACTATATTTAGCATTATTACCTTGCCTTGACTTGCTTTGACTTGACCAAATTCCCTTTGCCTGTTTTTCAAAACTTTGAAACTTTAATGTGGTCATATAGGCGTATTGGTTCTTTCCTGTGTCCTTTTACACTGTTGACTGTGAGCGAACTGAGAAGTGAAAGCTTTACAAAAAACTAGACTGTATCCCCAATATGAGATATTATTACCGAGACAAGCCAAGACGACAAAAAAACAGCTATAATACCATCAACCACAATTTATCGGCTGAGCACAGTATTAATTTACTCCACTGCATTGCTGTGTGACGTAGTGGATTACTACGTTGATATTTGTCGACGTCTAGTCCGTCGCCCGTAATTCCCTAATTTATATTGCAATTCCAACCGCCCCCAGAGAAATGAGTCCAAACAAAAATTGCAATCAATCATCTATCATGTCTATACGTATATTGCACTTTATTCCATACCTCCTTCACTATTCAGTCAGTCAATGATCGAATGACACTTCAGTCTAACGAACAATTCCTCAACCAGGTGAAACACGCAAACCCTATTGTGAACAAGTACAGAAATTCTCTACATTCTCTCTCTATCTATCTCTTATTACATCTGTAAAATAGATATTCATATCATATAATGCACTGTCTAAGTGGAAGAAAAGGAATCGATATTATCAATCACATCTAACATACCATCAACTTCAAACAAATCATGTTGTCTGCATGGCCTATAAATGATACAAGGGAATATTCATAAAATATACAGGAAAAGAACATAGGAAATAGGTGGCACACAAAACACATGACAAACTTGAGTTGAGAAAAAATTCGTACAGAATTTGAATTCGTTTGCTCCCACGTCAGAGTCACACACCTTGAAGAGAGTGAACCGACGCGTGTGGCATAGCAATAAAATAGTATTAGCAATAATACCTAAAGACGTACGTACATACGTGAACATTTTATGCAGATACTATTCGATTTTAATATCTAATCTCGAAACCACTTTATCTTCCCTACATCCAAAGAACCATATAGCGAGCACCAGCTATACTTATAACGTCCCACATACAACATATACAGAGGTAAAATAATTTCTACCCTTAATATCTATGATAAGGGGTAGAAATTATTTTCCTACTTCTTTACAACAGGTAGGACGTTAAGATATTATAGCTAGTGCTCGCTATATGGTTCTTGGGATATAGAGAATTTAAAGTAGTTTCGAGACAAGATATAAAACTGAAAACCTAGTATAGATTGTACACATTATAAATATACACCTAATAAGAATACAACAGTTCCTAAGGGTGGTCTGGCCTGGCCTGGTATTCTTCAGACATACACTACAAACAGACGAAATAAAATACGACAACCAAACTTACTCGCATACTCTCTATAGTTGTACACTGTACGTTGTACATAATATTATGACATTATTTCGATACGCTTTGTTTGCGTGTTCAGTTCACCCTTGGAGTTTTCCATATTATAATACTAAGAGAATACAGAAGAGAGGAGAAACAAAGAGAAGACGTGATGAGGTGAATGATGAGGATAAGCGAGAAGAATGATGATGAAAGGATTGAGTAAATCCCGTATGTACCTGATATCCTATGCTGTAGTCTGGTCTGCCACTCTCCGTCTCGTCTCATCTCATCTCATGGCCTGGTCTGGTCTGTTCAGTGTTCTAAGTTTACTACGTGAACTCTTCACAATCTTCTGCAAACTCAAACTCAAACTCAATTCCACATGAAGTTGAAGAGAGATGGAACGGAAGTAACTAAAGGAGATACGCTTTGCTTCTCTGGTTCTTTTCTCAGTTCATCTCCCTGCACTCCACACTCGAGAACTTTGCATCATGATCTCTGTGTCTTGTCTTGTCTTGTCTTCTGCATATGCAATAAAAATGCACTACATATAACTCAATCTTATTAGTAATACAAATACCATATTATGATGCAATTCAATCCTCATTTCATCAATATAGATATGATCCTGTTATATTATAGAGGAATTAGGGGAAAAAGGAACAGCAATATTCATAATTACATTCGTTGGTAGGTATAGGTATTGTTGTTGTATCTTGTATCCTATCCTTTTCTTACATATCTAGTAGCAAGTAAAGTAAAGTTACTTAAATTACAGTATGCTGTCTTGTCTCTCTCTCTCTGTGTAGACTCTAGCCTACTCTCTACACTCTACCTACACTACATTTTACATTACTGCCACACCAACAGCTGAACAAAGCAAGCCTTGCTTCAGGAGAAAATTTGTTGGTTGCAGATTTACTCGATTCATACATACATACATTTATTAGATATTATGTATGTATGGATATTGTATATTGTATACTTACTCATATGGAATCCTCTCTCTCTCCTTATTTGAGTCTACTTTTATGTTTGCACTTCTCATGTTTTGTTTCCCATTGCCATTTACCATGCAGAGCGAGAACTCCTGTCCTGAGTGGAACACCATAAGCTATGACACAAGTTCCAGTTCAGTTCTAGCCGTTTCTATTCCATTCCATTTCTTGACGACTGCACCAAGGCAAGGCAAAACTTGGAGGAGCCACTCACTACACAGTAAGTCAAGCCAAGTCAAGTCCAGGCAAACAGAAGAAAAGCATAGCAGAAAACTAGCATGAATTCAACTCAACTCCATTGCATAGTACAGCGTAGCATACCATTCCTGTCTCCCTCGTCTTGATCGCAGCTACACAGAATAAAGCACAGGTGAATTCAGCCGAATTCGGGGCGCTCATCTCATTTCGTCCGCGAACACCAAAGCCGACACATCTCCCTATCCATTTCTCTGAGCAACAAGCAAGTCAATTCAAGTCCAGTCATATAGAATACCAGCAAAAGAAGAAAGCAACAATCACTATTATATCACTCACTCTTTCTGCCCTTCTGTACTTTAAACACCTTTCCACTTGCATTGAATCGAAGAGTTCAATTGAAATCCAACACACTCTATCAAAAATAACTGAAATAAACAAAACCCAGACGCAGCGTAAATAAAAAGTTTAACCCAACATAAAATTTATCCTGGAGCTAGAGCCATATTGTAGTCTTGAATTCTACTGATTTATCTATTTCACCAGGCAATCCTCACCCACGTCATATTCTCTATAACCTCTCGCACACAACATACATCAACTCACTTCACATCATCTACTCACGACCGAATCATCCATCCATCCATCCATCTAATATTCAACATCATCTTTCTTTCACTCTCATCTCAGACACACCTAACCTTATACCATACCATACCATACCATACCTATCACACAAATCCAGAAGTAAAGGAAGAAGAAAAAAAAAGAAAAATTGTAAATCTACCATACATACCATTATAAAAAAATTTCTTCACATCACTTGAGAACATAAAGCAAAAGTCAAGATCTCAAATTGCCTCAACAATCACTTCACACATCCATAACTCAACTGTAATTGAGAAACTCCTTGTGGAGAGCACTTGAGTGAGTTTTTATTGTCAAACTCACAGTCCTTTCCTTGCACTTCATTTTGTCATCAGCAGTAAACATTGTTTCCGGATCGATTCACACACACATAATCTCTCTCTTTCACTCTCTTCTTCAATCTTAAACCTTGAAATAGAAAGAAAAACAACATAAAAATCATTTGACCTTTCTATTTGATTCAGTGGTTGGTTGAACTTACTGGTTTTGTTTCGCCGTGAATCTACACTTCTACCTCGACTGACAAATTGAGAAATTCCTACTGTCGTGTACGCAGCTCATCCACACTAAAAACTTGTTCTAAAAACACACACAAAAAGTATAATTACTTAAGAGACCTCTTCAATTTTCCACTGCGTGAAAGAAACAGGAAGGAATCCACAGCTATATTAAGGAAAAGGTAAGAAGACATTTATTATTTTACCTGTCTGCATTTTCTTAAGACTAGATATTTTCTACACTACAACCACCGTCACTAAAATAACATTCACATTCAAATTCATATTCACAATACAACAATAACTTTGTGGGTTGTGGGTTCTTCCTTCAACCCATTGGTGTAGCTTTAATGAAATTCAAAGAATGCTTCACAACTTTACTTTACTTTACTTATTATGCAATGTAAAGTAATGCAATGTAACTTAGTGCATTCTCAAATGCAAAGGTTGAATCAGAAAGGCTAGTTCAACAGTGATAACCAGGTTCCTTCCGCTTTCTCCTTCATTCTTGTCTACAGTACTACTTTCACCAACAAAAGTCTCTAAGTATGCGGCAAGTAGTTTATGCTGTTAGTTATGCATGTAATATTTGCCTACAGAAAATGTAAATTTTCTCCGCTACCACTACTCCTCGTGATTTTAAATGACAAGTAGTCTTTGGGGGTGGTTTGTTTTTCTCTTATTTAATTTCAAATATGCATTCTCATTTCGTTATCTATGTATCATCCTCTCAGAGAACCTTGCTGCAATGAAACGAAACTTGTCTATTATTATAGTTATATAGGTAGTTGAGATATTCATAACTACATCGTGTAGGAATCCAGGTTTGCATCTAGAAATAAACTAGTGTGATGATTGCACTACTACATTAGTAAGCACTGGAGGCACAAATTCTTTGAAACACTGCTTTCTTTCTACATTTCACATTATTATCATGTAGTTGATACTGTACTTTGCCATAGAATATTTGCATTGAGTAGGACAAGAATAATTTCAAGGTTTATAGCCCCAAGTATTTAGCAGAAACAGATGAATACAATTAGTCCGTAATTAAAGAAAATTCTGTATTGTCTCTCTCTCTCTCTCTTTCACTCACTCTCTTTCTCTCTATAATTTCTTCAACTAATAATTGAATCCCGTTTGTCTCAGTATTTTATCATTTACTACCTGAGTCAAATCAGCCGCAAGGTGAAACGAAAAGAGAACTGAAATGAAGGAGTGGAATGGTAACCATTATTTCCTTTTGGTTTTAAGAATCAATAGGAGAGAAAATAAGCATATAATTTGTCTTTCATATATAGTAATGGCTATCTGTAGCACTTTTTGAAACAGTTTAGAAAGCTATTCCATTTCTCTGGACGGCGTAGAATGGTTATGGTTAGTAGAGAGAGAGAGTCATTTTTACTTTCTATTAAAACTTTGACTCACAATACCCCATTTTGACATTCTAACCCTATAGCTTTCAACATCTGCTGCAGCCGTACCTCATCTACTCGTACTGTAACATTAAAGCCTTAGAAAATTGTCGATTGTAAAAGAGTATGGATTCAGGTGTAAAACACTCACTGAGCTCAATATCCACCATGTGTAGACTAGACATAAATGGATAAATGGGCTGTTTATTTTATGAAATAGAATTCAATTGTCAATTTAACATCCCTTACTCCAGACAAATTCAATTGCTTCCCTTAAGAACCTGTGACAAAATCAACAGAGCAAAACAGGTAACGCTATGGTAAAAACTTATTTGTTTTTATTGCTTCGTACATATAGATTTCGTTTATGTTTCGCACACTGTGTTTATTAGGTCTAGGTCTGCTGCGGGTTCAGGTAGTAAGGCATAGTTTTCTAGAATTGATAGTTATATTTTATACGGTCACACATCTTAGGTAATAAGTGGGTTTATATAACCGAAAATGCATTAACTAACAGTGACTGTGTATACTGTCCCAAAGGACAG
>JAAXYV010000966.1:0-10520 GCA_036851875.1 Novacerus sp. FZ-2019
TACCGCATTGATCCAACCGACGATGGGATTGCAAAACCCCATTTCCAAGAGGCGAACAGCAAACTCCTTCACACACATTACTCTAGTAGTGAAAATGATTTATAAAAGCTTCAATACAATATGTCACTTTTCTGTATTAATTCAATTCACAAAATGTTGACAGTTACTTTAGTTTCTCTTATTTTTCATTCAATTCCAATTGTGTACCCGCAACAGTCTAAACAAGTCTTAAAGGGAGAAATGGTTCATACCACAAAAACACCAATACCCGACTGGTTAACTCAAGAACTGAACTGAACGAGAAGACAAGCGGGACATTGTTCATTAGCCAAAGCACTTGTGCGTATTACAAAAGAACTACATACGCCTTGATGTATGCATATGCCCACAATATCTAAAACTAAACTTTCTATATATGTATAGGAATAATGCTGAGTAGTGCAAGCTTTGGAAGTAAACAAGGGTAGTGATACATACTACTACCTACTAAGCAAATCTTAAAAAGAGTACAACCCTATAGCCTTCAATTTGGCTTTTATAGATTATAAGCCCTATAATTAATGAGATAAGAATGGTATCTGGTGAATCTGGTCAATGGTATCTGACACCAGGTCAACGGATTGTCTAAAAGGCACCGTTAGTCCAATACAAATCGAGTTTGGAGGATATAGTCAAAAGCTACTAGTAAGGAAGGAGATTTAAGTACATGTAATTTTGAATGTTTTACATCATATTATCATTCTTATTCTTAGTTTATCATATCCCCTGCTATATATTCTGAAATAAACAATTTATTAAACAATTTTAAGACTTCAGTTGTTTATTAGACAACGTAGTTGTGCGTATTACACCAGAACTACCTACATATGTTTTGATATACGCATATAGTCGACAAGATGTGAAACTAAATGTTTCTATGTATAAAGCATCATAAGTAGTAGTTGTATGTAATATGCTTAGTGCAAAAATTGGGTGTAAACTAGACCACATACAATTCTGTATGCCTTATTATGCAGTATTCTTAGTCCTAGCATGCCATATTTCTGACTACATTTTTTAAAGTAAATAACGTACTCGACAATTTAAGAATTTATATGAACCAAAATGAATTTATTTTAAATTATTTCATAACATCATGCTTTGAATTCGGATCCGGGCAAACGGCGACATGATGGATAAACTTCGAACGCGGATTTGATGGGTAAGCTGCAACTTAGCAGGTAAACCCAGGCGCGCACCGACGCCGCCTTGAAGGGTAACCACGGATGGCTAACTTGATGGATACATTTTGTTTTCAATGTGAAAGCTAGACATTTTAGATTTATGTGACATATTATGCTTAAATATACATTTTCACGTCCGCAGTTGACCCGTCAAATCACCCTCCGTGCGTGTCCACAGCTTAGCTTTCCCCTTTGAATTCAATGTTGATGTCATCATACATGCACATTTATGCCTACATAGAGAGAGAACTGGTACTAATAGAATTTTAGGGGAACATATATTGTATGTATATATGTATGATGTATGCATGTATGATATATGTATGTATGTCTGTATGTATGTAAGTAGCCTAACTTAACCTCAGTAGATTAGGTATGTAAGGTTGGGTGACAACCGATGAACAGCCCAAAAATATTTATACGTATGTTCCTCTCAAACTTCAGTCGGCCTACATAATTTTGTATAGTATTATACACGTGTGTGTATTATTTTGCAATAAAAAACACATCCAAGGTTGAACATACAGGAGAAATTGTATCAGTTTTCAATATACCATAAGTTTGCATATAACCCAATAATATTGACGACGTTGCTGTCTCAGTCTCAATCTCAATACAATCACAGGGGCTGCTAGAGATGCTGTCGCTCCACAGTTGAACAAAGACGATGAGTAAGCAGAACTCAACTCAGATCAGGGACAATTAGTCATATAAATAGTTGACACCAAATACATTATTATTGGTCATGTATTGTTATATGTATAAGATTGGTAGAAGTAAACAGCTTAAACCAAACACCCATTGAATATGTGGTGGTGTGATGGGAGGTCTGCCAACTGTTTTTTGATAAATGCATTTGCTTATCTCATTTTCCTCTATGCCAACTTGTATACAAAACTAGACCCTTCATTTCTAGTAGATACAACTCTGAATATACGCAGTACAATAAACTCTTGGTACTTATCTAATTTAATTGTCAATATAAAATTATTTTTTAGTTTTACATACCAGAGTACAATTATAAGTATTGCCTAATTTTCATAAATCGATGCTTTGGTTGTGGAAAACACACCAACTGTATACCGTTATGTCAATTTTATATCCACATCTATTGCATAAATTAAATCAGAGTAGCTCAGGTAATATTCAGTTAACAATTTAAGAGATTTAGACAACTATTGATATGCTAAAGTATCTTTACACCGCACCGGTATATTATGAATGGCTTATGGTGAAAGTAGATGAAAGAAAATGCTACGCAGTACGGGTCCGTCCGACCGGATTATTTCTGTAAGCAGTAATTATCAATTGTAAGGTATATTAATAAAATGTAACTTTATATGATATGCGTAAAACGAAGCTGTTGGGTGTGCTATCAAAGAATAAGTTAAATAAAGCATTCGTGAGCAGATCCCCCCAGTGGTTTAATATGAGACATTTCTAATGCTATATCGGAAGATGTTCCAGAGATTGGCAATTGAATACCCTTCCCATTCCAAGAAATACTGGAGCCAATCAAGAGCCAACCAACCCGTCCGGCGTAAAACCAGGAGTCATTATCCCAATCAGTACCAACATGTTGGAGTCGAGTGTTCAATTCAGTCACACACGTTAAAGTTAAAGTTGAATACAGTCAACAGTGGCGATGGTTATTTTTTTGTTCATTTAGCTCATGTCTATATTTAAAATGTATTCGTTGTGTATTAATGCTATCTCCTCATAATATATATTTATGAATATATGATTACCATATTTAGGTAATGTCAATGTATAATTTTGACGTTAATTTTAAGTTAACTTGTAATTAAGACATTGATTTTGTTGATTATTTTATTTATTTACTTTATAAATTTAATTTTGTAGTGTATGGTGTGTGTTAGGTTGTTTGTATTGTCGATGCATGAGAATAAGATCATCTTTTATGTATGATATAATGCGAAAAAGTTTTGAGTTAAGTTTATCCATAGGTTTTCACAAATTCGTTCATAGAACAGGCTGCAGGAAGCTAGACAGTACGATAGGTAAAAATATGTTTCTTGGAACATATGAGATTCAGTCGATACTCCATTCTCTGACATTCAGAATTTCAAATTTTCAGCAGTTTCTGAATCTTTGTTGTAGATAATTTAATAAGTAATTTTAAGACTTTTAGAGTCGACTAAAATATGTGGTATTTCAAATACAGACGAGCAGTTTGTATATACTATGGTTATGGCTATTGAGAAACAAAGATAAGCGTATCACTGAGGCTTTACAAGGTTGAGAGCAAAGATTGCTAATTTACCATGACTTTATATAAAGGGCTAACATAGCATACAATCATATCAGTGATTGTTACGGTAAAAGCCATCCAAAGAGAGTGACAATTAGATCCATGGTAATATCTTACTAAGCCTAACCCTCACCCATCCAGTTGAGAATAAGAAATAGATTTGTCTTTCAGTGTTGATTTCAGTTCAGATTTGAATGTTGATAGTTTCAAGAGTATGCTCAGACAGTGATTGCTAAGAAAAAGGGATGACTGCTATGTTTATAATTGAATGCAAACTGGTATTTGTTATTTTATTCGATGACAGAGATTTTTATGTTTTAGTTGTCATATATTCTGTTTAAATTATAATTTGTTATTTAATATAGCAATTGTTCGTTTTAGAACTAATAATGCATGGAATGCATAATAATTTGACACTGTTATTTATCAGCAGTTATAATGTTAATGTAATAGTCTCTCCTTAAAATAAATCTATTACTCTGTAGTGTACGTATAGTTATTTATATGATACGCAGGCAGAGATAAGTCTGAGACTTTACGCGGAATATCACTTGAATAAAGAATCAATCAATCAGTCACGTTTACGATGTTTTGTTGCTCGGAACATTTTTACCCCAACTGAAGGTGTCCACTTTTGTTTTCGTGTTGGTAGATTTCCACTCCATACTTCTTAATGCCTAAAAATAGCTTTATGAGACAATGGATGTCATGTGCTTTCAGATCACAACCTACACATTTAGTAACTTTGCCGGTCTAGGACATTAAGGATAGAATACTTTATTTGCTTCTATATGCTTCCTATCTAGCTATACTATTTTTCGCCTTTCATTTCATTACTTTATCTTACTGTTTTTTTATTTACTTGACTTTTCAAAGCGATTTTACACTTCCATATGCATCCACGGAATAGTCAGGGTAAAATCTTGTATACCTACCTAGTTGTACCTTTATACGTTTATTGACCAGTGTGCTGCTTAATAATACCCTTGATATTGACTAGAACTCATAAAGGTACACATCATATACCTACTTAAAGCTACGCAAGTATCAATGTGGCTTAAAAATGTTGGTGTTAATGAGTATGAACAATCAATAAAATTGGATTAGTATTATACTTTAGCGTTACAATTTATTAGAAGTTTACTTGAAATTACAAACAACTCACATTAATTTAAATCTCAACTAATTAATTAAATATAGGTCATCTTACATAAAAGTGGAGGCATAATTATACTACTTTAATCCATTAGGAAACTAAGTGGTCATTCAAGTATTATGTATTAGTTTGTATTATATTTAGTTTTGAGCACTTTTAAAGTCATTGCCAATTTACGCCAACAAACTTCAGCCAGTCAGACTGAACAATCCCACCCTCATCAATTGTGTAATCTATTGCGTCTATCGCATCACGAATTACAATTTTGATTGAAATTCTAATTAATATAATAATATTCTTCGTTTATTTGCTTTATATGTATGCACTGCTAAATTGGAATGCATAATCATCTATTGTAAGTTTAAAATAGTATTTTGCTTGTTAGAGTAATTATGTTGAAACTATAGTAAAATTATGTTTTAGGTTTAAATAAGAATATCTCCCGTCAGCCTTGGCTGACAATTCCCTGTCGTCAATATTTACTGTTCTAAACCTCCACTTAAGTACTGATATAATTCTTGAATGGCCCCTTGTCAACTTTCACATTAATACATAAACTGCTAGATTTTATTTCCTTTGTTTGCCTAATGATAACTTTAATCGACTCCGTACATTTATTTCATAAGTGTATAGTTAAACCAATAAGAATTGACAATACAAGGAAAGGAAGCAGAGTTAAACAGTTAATAATATTTAAAGATTCTATAACGATGTCATTATAACACAATGTAAACTATTTAAATTATAAGCCAACCACGAAGACATACCTTATTCCAAGTTCCAAATTAAACGAATTGAGTACTCATGGAAGAAACATGATAATTAACACTCAAACCCCCGAAAGCTTTGCAAGTGTCATGAGAAACATATTTCGCATACTCTCCAAATGCCCAGAAGCAGAAGATTTTAAACATGGCAAGAAAAGGCCAGCCCATCAGAACCTCCAAACTTATTGCATCATACAAAAACACAACGACAACAACGACTACCTCACAAGCCAGCAATAATCCAAAAGTGAGGTAGAAGGCCTTTATGGTTTTAATGCTTGCCTGAAAAAAACAAACAAAAGACAAACAATTAATCAAATGTTTGAGTTAAAAGAATGAAAATATTCAAAGTGAGCACAATAATAGTATCTCACCTCATGAACTCCAAGAATAAGTAACAAACTGAGAACAAATTGCATTACGTGGTAAACAATGTACATGACGGACAGCTCTACGTGATTTCCAATTGCTAAATAAACAAAGATATTTTGAGGAATTGTAAGTGTAGCAACAATGTGTATTATCATCAGTGTTCTACCGTTCGGAGGGCAATACCTTGAGTGGTAGATGTTACTAATCATCTTACGTGATTCATACTGGATGACCTAATTATGTATCTAACGTGTGCTTCTTTGTGGCATTTCGTGAAACATAGAAGGTCATTCAATATAATTCAAATTTTATAAACCAAAAATTTTTACTTTCAATAACAATATGCTCTCAATATAATCATTAGAATTCAAAATATAATATCCATTTTGACGTTGAATAAAACTAAATATTTCCCACCACTCTGCCGATTCAAACACTACAGAGTTTAATTCGAATACAGAATAACTGAAAATTCGTATTAATACTAACGTTTGGTTTGGACGTCGAGGGTATCTGACGCTGTTGTCAAGTTTCCAATCTCAACCAGCTTCCCCATGTCAGTTTCCCCATTTTGGATGAGGTCCAGAGTTAAAGAGATAGCCATTTGCAGCAAAGCGTAAGTCTAATAACGCAACATGAACCCATCAGAATATATTTAATCCTCGATTACAATATTAAACCCAAAAATGATCAGTTAAGAAAGTGATATAGACGTACCATCGTAAGGTAGGCAATCCATTTGATCTGGACTTCACGGTTTTTGAGGCATTCTACAGTATTCATTAAGAAATTAATTTTATTTTCAGTCGCGATTGTTTTTGTTTCTTTGACTAAAACCATCTTGCTATTTCTTGCGATTCAGTTGTCAGCTGATATTTGGAGTAATAGGCGAAAAATAACGGACTGACAACAACTGTCTGTCTAATGAAATATTGAAGAGTAGTGGTGATGCTTGGTAGTCACAGCTCCGAATGTCGAAAGAACTAACTAAAACTCTTTGTGGAAGTAAGAATCAAGCAGTGACTCATGAGGAAGAGGATACAAAGACGTTCTGTACTTGTTCTACAAAATTTGTTTATTAAATCGGAGTTGGCTAACGGTCACCGCGCTACTATAAACAATATTTAATTATTGTATGAAATAAATGAGGTCGTCGTTAAGAATGCATAGGTACTTTTATAATAATTCTTATAACTTCTGTGAAATTTAGGCTTTCTGTATTGAACAATGGTGGGGGATATTGTATGCAATGTCCATAATATGGGCTGTTTTCTTTCCTATATTTGCTACCTCGTTGTTATTGTACCTAGCAACTGCACGTTGGTAGTGATAATATGATCCAATATTTTATTATAGGCGAGTTTTGATGGAATTACACATACTACTGAGTAATTTCATTAGGCTTGTAAGTAATACCAAAGTTGGATTGAACCGTCGGAAAGCGATATAAATATTGAGTTTTCCATTATAACATTTAGAAAAGGGTCATCCATTAACCACGTAGGCAGTCAGGGAGAGGGAGGAGGTACAGGCGTTTGTCTACGTTTGTCCACACAGAGGGAAGGGGATTTACTTAATGTCCACGTAGTCATTCCTGTTGCAACATATTATCACCCTGTACCGAATTGAAATGTCAGTAACATAGACGAAGTGAGGAAATTCCAAAGTTACAGAACTACTAGTAATAAATAACGTTAATGGAAGCAGCCGACTTCTTTTCAGAGTCATAGCAATTTTTCAATAAACATACTACCGTATTTCGTACAAAAGCACATGGGGCTGCAAATAAATACCTACCTGATAATAACTCAAAACCTTTTACATGGATTGGAAAACTAAAATTCGACAAAACAAAATTTGACTATGCAGACAGGGAGAAGAGGTCTGTAATTGTCCGTAACTGTTCACAAGGTGGTGAGGGCGTCGAAAATGGCAAAAGGTGTCTACCTGTTTAATGGATGACCCCAAAGTTGTTTTGACCAGCTTGTAATCGAAAAAAGCTTTTGAGTTTCAGGTTTTAATGGTACTTCGTCATTCTGAACAGTACACAACAGTAGATAATTAAGCGAGCCAACATAGGTCTCAATTTCATGGTGATTTCCGTTCTGGTTCTTATCTGTATTTTGTATGGTGCGGAGTATAGGTGCATAAACAATAATTTGCACACTATAAAGGAATCCTGACGTTTTCCTGAGAAGTCATCCTCCCCGTACGTAACAAGAATGCAGCCATGCTATTGCTATATCCTCCAACTCTGCATTTATATGACTTATGTTCACATAAGATCCTATTTCTATCTACAGGGTACAAAGTCCTTTACTGACGACGTATTTTAACTTGATCGATTTCTTTTTTCTTCCATTATTTTATTAACGGTTCAAATAAGTACAATATTATTACAGTCAATGTCATGTGGAAGAAGAAAGAAAAGAAGTCGAAGTTTTCAATTATGGCTAATATTATATAACATGTTTCCAATTTTTTACAATAAAAATTATAAATTAATCAAATAGGATCAATTTACAAGTGTTAAATAAGTTTAAATCAGAATCAACATTAGAAATGAAATAAAATTTTATCAATCTCGTATGGAGTGGGATAGGAGAATTTGTATTGGATTAAATCGAAGTATAATGGTTTATACCTTATAATAAGCAAGAAATCAGGCTTGTTGACCATTATTACAATTTCACTCCAAGATATGGGGGATAGTCAGTAGTTATAAACCGAGTTTGAGTCTCAAACTTTGAGGATATAGTGTACCTATAAGTTAAATCTTTGTTAGCTGAGGGGAATTGAAGACAGTAGTGGAATTTGTATTACTAGTTCAAACTAATTTGTTTATTATCCAACTACGATCCACTACTATCGAATTAATTAAAAAAGACAACTAAAAATAGTTTCGAAAAATTTGAAGCACAATCTAGATATTCAAGGATTGTTATTTTAGTTTTTCATTTTTTAGTTGGACAGCAGGGCATTATTACCCAAATAACCATTAATCCATAGTTAACTACGATTTCCGGTCTGTGCTTAGCTGCAACTTCTAAGAGTAGCCATGCTGTTCATCAATCTGCTTTTAGCTCTATATTATGGTGGGGGTGAACAATGAACAAATGTGACACTCCGTCTTATGCGTTGCTTATTGTATTTATACCACAAAATAATGCAATATGCTCAAAACCTACTGTTGCTACAAATCAGCTCTCATTACCTATCAATTATGCGTATACTAGATATTAAATATATGGCTGAGGTGTAGATGTCCGGCACGTTTTCAGGTGATCTTTCAAGCCTAAGTGGCTGTATGCAGCTAGCGGACCCACAAATAAAACCTCAAGTGGTTCTGGTTTGGTTCACTTATGGTGGAAGGCTCACGAGCCAGCGTAGAAGCGTGATAGAAACGTCACAAAGTTTGATTATCTCTGCCCATTCACATTTTGATCCAATACATTTTTCAATAACAAAACTTGGTATAGAATATTTTGACCTTTTTTCAAATATTTAAGAGATAATTTATTTTGTACAAAAACCTGTGGGCTCTTTATAAATTATATTTAAAGTTCAATTCTTAAATACGTTTCAAAGTGTGAATAAGAACTATAAATTTGTGTGGTAATGAATCGATAAAAAAATCTGATGGGCAGAGCGAGCTGTGTCTTAATTATAAGTGAACGCATGTATGTTACTAAATGCGCACATACAATCATACTGTTTGTATTAGACTGCTTATGCTACAGATATGAACCACCAACAAGAATAGGATCAAAAATGGTTTACTTAAAAAATAATTGACACACAGATGAAACTTGTGATAAGACAAGCTTAAAATATTTAACTCAGTATCCTTCCTAAATGACGTCACCACCCAAACCCGCCCCGACAGTCCATCATTGGAATGAACTTCTGACATGAATTGCATACCCACAGAGACAATAACAAATCCCCAAGTACTTTGGTCTAACACTCTTTAATGTAAATTATTCATGAAATAATGGAAATTAAAATAGCGTTTTCCATGCCAATTGGCCGACTGGATTTAGAAAATCCATAGTTTTAGGCTATAAAGAAACAAAAATGTCATAAAAAACAAAGCTAAAAATTGGAAGCACTAGGACAATCAAAAATTGATTGTCAAAGAATAAAAATTTTTACTATAACAACTCAAAAGTTGGTTATCATGAAAGAATAGGTTGCCATGGCAACCAAAAAGTGATTCTTATTAAAATGAAAAACATTTGGTTGCCATGGAAGCAAAAATAGTGAGTACCATGGTAATTTATTTCCTGCTTTTGTAAAAACCTGCTCTACTATATATATATATTTGTATGGCAGTGACTAAAATATTGTGTCCTAAATAATACATAAAATTCTACGTCGTAATCTCTGCTCATTAGCTATTCTGCCATTTTTTTATTTATTCCCTATTGAAAACACCACACTGTTATCTGATATTACTGTATGTGAACAAACTAACTCAATATCATATCGCAATTATTAACTTCCGATACTTTCTTCGATAGCACAGAAGTACTAATAAATAAATAAAAAAATAAGTACATAAAATATTATTGCTTACTTTTGATCCCACACACTTGAAAATTCCGAATTCCAGTCCAAATTCGATTGGTGTAAACAGCAATCAAAACCAACATGCTACGGTAAACCTTGCAATTGGAAAAATAAACAAAAATAAAATAAAATTAGTTACATGGGTTAAGATATAACTC
>JAAXYV010000967.1:0-10519 GCA_036851875.1 Novacerus sp. FZ-2019
TATGGCAAAACATTGTATTCAATCATGCAAAATGTTTCCCATGTTAAAATCTGATACACAATGTAAAATGTAATCTCATTTCCAGCTTTCATTCATACAGTTGCAAGCTTAATTAATGTATTATTGCACTACTACCTACATTCCTTCAGGATTGGGAATAAAGTTGAAACGTTGAAAGTTATATCCTGACGACTCTACATTCAAACTGAATTGTTGCTCAATATAAACCATCTGAGCTGCAGCTTTTTTAGGAAATTCAACAGAAATTGCTTACTGTACCCGTTGAATCCGTCCGTCCGTAAGCACTTTTCTTCAATAAACCTATAAAATCAAATTTGGTACACAGTTCCAGTACATCTAGACTTGATTGATTGATTTATTCTGTGATTACACCCAACAAAACGTTTGTTCAAGTTTTAACCCTTCTGAGGTCTTATAGGATTGCACCATCCGTCCGTCCGTAAACACGCTAACTTTTGAACGCCTCGACAGATCTCAACCACATTTGATACACAGCCTCATGAGGTCATGGGACAGAACAAATTCGAAGATGGGTTATGTAGGCCAAAGATCAATAGGTTAGAATTGACCTCAAATTCTAAAGTCCTATTTTCTGATATTGAAACTGGTATATCCTTTGACCACGTCTACCGATTTGAACCATTCAAACGGTGAAGCGATATCAGGACAAGGTCAAAGTTCAACAGTAGCCATGGCAACCAAATTTATACCACCTCAGAAGGGCTCCGTCAAGTTGCAAATCAAGTTTTCTGTTTACGCATATCATGAAAAGAAAGTGACATTTATTAAGCAGATAGATACTTTACAGTTTCCTATTGCTGTGAGCATTAAATCAATATAGTTCATCATTTAAACAATCAGATGAATTGTAACATTTGGGTCCGGGAACAGAATTGACATTATTTATTTTGTTAGCATTACACCGAGAATGTTAACGAGGGAAACGTTTCTTAACCTTTTTAAAGATGTGATCAAATTTGGTTTTTGTATCTTTAACTTAAATTATTAAGAAGTCTGAGCTTAATTATATGCAGATATGCTGTGTCGGTCTTTCTGTAATAACTTTCAAACGCTTACACAGATCAAATCCAAATTTGGCACCCGTGTGTATGAGATCAATGGCTCAGTTCAATTTGAAGTTGGGGTGAATCGGTCAAAGGTCATCAGAGTTATTGACATAAGTTAAAGTGTTCATACTTTGGACAAAATGGAAAACAAGAAGTTAGTTTTGGTACGCTGTTTGCATTGTTCATGTGTTCATATGCGGACAGAATTTAGCTTATCTTCCAAGATTCGTATGTTCTCATGCATCATATATTATGTATTCTATATTCAGTAAATACAAATACTTTAAACTCACGTTTCTTAAATATATGTTTATCATGGTTTACTACTTATAGTAGTGACGATCCACCCTATCGTGAAGTGAAATTATGACAGTGGTCGACAAGCCTGATTTCTATGTATTCTAAAATAGAAACGGTATACTTTGCATGAATCCTCTGCAAATTCTTCTATCCCATTCCACACCAAATTCACTACTTCAAAGAAACTCTTGATTCAGTATTTATTATAATGATATGACTGTTGATAAATTTAGAAACTAAGAAGAAATGGAGAAGAACTGCGTGGTTTATATCCATTCATTTTCTCAACTCCATATTTGGTAACGGTCATTTATATAATATGTTCTCCTTAAATCTATTATTTGTACGTACAATACAAATTATGTTCAATATTCTATAAAGTTAACTAATCCATTGTTCTTGTACAACAGAAACTCATTTAGGGAGACACAAAATTACTTGCAGATTAAACACATTCACAAAAATGGAATGTAAAGTTTCCAGAAATCCTAATAAGTAGCTTCAAACGAATGAAATCGTGTAAATTAGGCTGAAAAGTCAATCCAGCTTTTAATTTACTTTTCGTGTCGGATACAGTATCACGCAATTATGTGGTATAGATAGAATGCACCAGCTCATACTACCTACTAAGGATTCGTGCCGAATCCTTTGAAAACTTGAACAGGTTGGTGGTAGCTGCCTATACATTACACATCGTACAAAGCTGCAGCGGGAAAAATCGATTCTCTCTCGCCTGCCTCAATATAACCTTTGTTTCAATTCAAGCATGAAAATAAAGTTTAAAACTAAGCCAATTTGGTTGGAATGAGATTGGATGAGTTGAGAGGAGATGAGACTTGAAAACCGCATGCACCCATTCCAACCATTAGGATAATAAATTGCTAACTGACTATGAGCATCGAAGAGTTCATTAGTGTATGTTACATGTAATGAACTTGAGTTGACTGTAAAAGCTTGAAACTGAAATGATTAAAGTAAATTAAGTCTGTACACATGGGGAAGAGTTTTGTCTTTGATCTTCATTTTCTTCTCTGTGGTTTCTACAGAATAACTAATACTGTACTAACCCCTAATGAATTTTGTTCACTTCACACTTAATTCATTCTACGTTGACATTACGTGAGTTTAAATCTCGAACTTAGTTAGGCTTTTTGCCGCTGGGAAATTTTAAATGGTCTTTCCTTCCTGGTCTTCTCATTAACTTACGTTAGTGCAACCAGTTCTTTCTAGTAATAATTTCTGTCTCAAGCTCTAATTCCGCACTCTGATGAACTAGCGTTTTAATTAGTGTTGCCCCGATGCATCGATCGATAATTCGGTGAATTTGCTTAATCCGGCTTGAATCTGCGTCGGCGATTTGCCGAAGCAGTTTACTGCTTCAAAGTACTGTTAAGTACTTTAATTTTTACGGTTCCAGAACTCACAAATTATTTCTGGACTCTTTATATCGTAAAGTAATTTTACCAGTATTGGCATTTGACGATGGGGCAACCAATACAGTCCAATGCAAAAAAGTACGCACTTTTTTTAGGACGGTTGGCTGTACTTTAATTTTTACTTTCCAAAATCCACAATTTTTCACTGTACTTTTTATATCGTAAGTCAAATTTTGTAAGAATCGGCCATTTGCCGATGGAGTCTACTGCAAAAGTACGTCTTGGTTATAAAATTTTCAACTGTGTTTGAATATTTATTGTTCCAGAATCCACAATTCATTACAAGACTGTTTATATCGTAAAACAACTATATTTACTGTCAAAAATATTTTTGAGCTCTTTCTATGAAGAAAAAATTTCCATATCAGAGTAGAATTTTATAAAATCAGTCAAGTGAGTGCACTGAATCGGCGATTCTTAAAGCTGCCGCATCGGCCGATTCAAATTTTACCTATATCGGGCTACTAGTTTTAATGCATCGACATACACCCTGATAAATAAGTGGTTTATCAGTATTCTTTAGGCTATTATAAACTTGAGGCTAACTGAAGTTAGTTTGTAATATGGAAAATGACAACTTATTGGACAGATTTAAAAGTAGGAGCAGTGACATGAATGGGAGGAAAAGAATATGTTGAAAGAAGTTGTTGTACTCATTGGTAGAGCTGTCTCTACTTCTGCAATGGATTTTGAAACTCACTAGTTGCCCGTAACTGAACTGACCTAATTCTATCAAACTAGAACCACTGAACCAAGCCAAGACAAGTTGAGTCAACCGAGCCTATAACCTAATATAATTAGAAAATCATTGAAATGTTTGCTTGGCAGCTGTACTGTACTGTGCAACTGGCGATAAGGTACTTCTTCTCTACACGAAAGGAACTTTCTTGGAAGTCACAAACTTATCTTGTTAATTTGAATGCATTGGTTTCTTAAGGAAAATGTAATGTGATGTAATGTAATGTATGTAGTTCTTAACCTGTCGACATTAAGTTCTTATCGTCACATTGCATTGATGTACAAATATATGTTTAACATCAGGAGTTCTTGGAAAAGTTGACTTAAGAGCAGTCAAAGTCAAGCTGAATAATTTCTTCGTATTTAATCTAAATGTAAATGGGAGATCGCGGCTTTCTAATAAATTAAGTTGAGGTGGAGGAACGCATAACGAATCATATAAGTACTTCTATAGATACTTGGAGACAAACAACCTGTGCTGCTGATATAAAGCTGAGTTGATTACTATGCTTAATTTATATTATGTGTGTATATATAACATGTCGAAAACCACATCGCACCACTCTTTAAGGCAGTGCTGCATAAACAGGAGCGAAAATCTATCGATTCTATAAACTTTCGTCACTCTATTTGATTAGCTACGTATAATATAAGCAAACTAAGTATGTCATTAATACACAAAGGGCTGTTAATACAAGAATGTAATTGTACACATTTGTTTACAATCATTCATATACATATTTAGAAAGAATAATGTATGAATTCTTATTAAATAGAGAGCTCACTTTAATAAAATAAACATTAAAGTAATATACAAGTCAAGTGTTATGAATGAACTTCAGTTGAATGATAATTTCTTCAAATTTCAAGTTAGCATATTCTACCATATAGGCAGTGTAAGGTGCCTAGAACCGTTTTCTCATAGGGGAAACAGACCTAGTTGCCTGACACCAGGCATTGCAGGAGCTCATAAATATATCCAAATATAGTAGATCCACACTTTATTTATTATACACAATAACTATACTGTCTTTGTATCTCTCCACTTTATTATTATTAGTTATTATATACACAATGACTATAAACTGCCTCTGTATTCTGTCCACTTTATTATTCTACATTCAGTCAGGACGTTAAAGGCTTATTCTAACCGAAAATCGGTCAGAAGTGGCCTAGGCGACTTTTGGCCGACTTCGGCCAGTAGTCCCCGAAACAATAAGGAGTCTAAAACTTTCCCTTGCTTAGATCATATATTAACACGCCATTAACTTATTTTCTGGCTCGATTTCGTTGTTTTAAAACATTCACTGCACAGTCTCTAGACAGAATTTCCCCCCTCGACGGTGAAAACATAGAACGAAATATGCTCTTTCGAATGCAACTAATGAGAAAGTTGGTGGATCAAAACTCAGGGTGTCTGGCCGATTTTTGTGGTTTTTTCAACATTTTGACGACCAGTTCTGGCCTTTTACATCTTCTCAGCTTCTACTGACCGAAAATTGACCAGAAGTAGCCTAGGCCACTTCTCGCTGATTTTGGGCTAGGACAATCTCACTAGGCAACCCAACGTCCTGACTGATCGTGATAATAGGGGTCAACTTAAACGCGTTTTCGACTGTTTCGAGATAATGTAGAACGCCTGCCCGAGCGAATACGGATGGCTTCTCAAGAACGTGTTGGCCATCGCTGCCCGAGTTACGTGTAGGCGAGATACGTATAAAAAAGGCTACTGGCTACACATTTAAGAAAGTTGATCTAAAATTACCTATGCTAATTGGAACAGCATTGGAAATAAAATCGGTGTTGTTTACCACTTCCAGGTCAAAGTTGACTATCTTTTTATTGGTAAACCTTCCTCTGATTTCTTGTGATTTAAAAACAATTGTCCCAATTAGACTATTGGTTACGGAGGAGTTAAGTTTGCAAGAAATGAATCAAGATCGGATCGAAGCAAAATATATAGTTGATATCTATTTGTAATTTAATTGTTGTAATTTTCTTCGTATTTCAACATGAATGATCTATTTAACGGTAATAAACAAGACTGAAGTTTGATTTTAAAAGATACTATTTTGTATGTTCCATAAAGCGTATCTAAAAGAGTTGGAGTCAAGTATGAATTATCTGTTGGACGAGAAGGAAGGAGAAGGAGGGAGTGGGGATGTCAAAGCTAAGAAAAAAATATATCGGAGACTACAGCAATTACTTATTAGTGCTCAGGATGTGGGGGATGAAAAACTGCAGATTGTTCAACAAGTTCAAGACTTCGTTGACAATAAATCCAGGCAATTGGAACTTGATAAGAAGAATCTCGGTAAGCAAGTTGGGTTTTTGTATTTTGCATACCTATATATAGTTAATTCATTTGGTGCTTATAAAGACAAGGATTCATATTGAACTAGATAGTTATGATACGACTACTCTGAAGAGTACATTTGTCGGAAGCGAAAACATGAGGTGGTAGTGGTATTACGGGGTTATGTAAAATGTGAGAGTATTATATGTGTGCACTAAAACTGCGAATTAATAGTCAGGGATTTCTACTGGTTTTGATGTAATACGTACCTACATACATAAAAATACCACGGTGCCCATAAACCGCTGATTTGTGAGTATATATACACAGTTAGAGTACGTAACTTGCTACATGAGTAAATGATTCAATTTGAGGAGTTACAAAAGTTTCCTATTTTGACTAAGCCCCATTGAAGAATTAAGGTCATAGCAATTTAAACTTTTAAGTTAGTTTGGAGAGTTATTGGTGCAACTCTTACTTCACTAACGAGATCATATCGTAATAAAAGTTAGAAGCAAACATTTATTCAATTGTGAGCTGTACACTTCTTTTAAATATGTAAAATTATTGCACCTAAATTTAGATCTTTATAGCATCTAAACGACTTCTTGATGATTGAAAAAAAAGTATTTACTCTAAAGAAGTTTCTAAATAATGCAGATGAGTGTACATGTACGCTTGAATTCACCAGAACTAGTTACGTTTACACGGTTCAAGAAAAACGTCAAAATTTGTTTGACATATTGCTGTAAAAGAGAGCTTTCCACACTTGAACGAACAAGTAGACTGCAGTTATCTATTAATGCGTGTTCATCTCATACAACTTCTTTGTATAGATGGATGCTTAGATAGGATTACATGTGTTTGCTCAATTAACGAAGTAATTTATTTATCCATTTTATTCTCAAAGAAAGTTTTTGAACTAATGGATTCAATTTTTGGAAATACTGTACAGTACATGATATAATCTTTAAAAAAGGGAACCTTCAGCTTCTGATCGTTAACGTGTTAATTTATGCGTAGAATGAAACATGGTTATTAGTGTACACACCTCGTTTGTAGTATAAAGTTGGATCATTTACGTGTATCACAAATTATAATCACTGTTTCATCTCTTTGTGTTACGCAGCAAGCAGTGTTAACGAAAAATGTTTCGGAGAATTTATGTGCTGACTGCTGAGTGATGATACTGTTGTTGTTATTGGTTTGGTAGTAGTCTGTATGTATTGTTGATAAAATGCAGATCAAACAAAGAAACAAAAACAACAGTCTTTCTTTTGATTATGTTAGCTGTCACATTTGAAATTAGATTTATTTAAAGTTGAGGGTTTCACGTTGAAAAGTTATTCTGTTAAAGGTTGCAGATTATTCACGACAATGTGTGAATTTTTATTTTTCACGTTGATATAGAATGTATGTTAATTAATTCTATGGTGCAAATAGACTTTGGCAAAGAACATGAAACACATGAAGTTACTCGTGAAGCAAAAACAAACGAGGCAACTGAACGGAATATCAAAAGGGCACGACGAGCTCGCCATGAAGTGTTTGTACCTTCGATCCTTGGCCCATCAACATTGGAAGCCACGTCTTATTCAGAGGCTTCCAGTACATCTCACCATGAATCACATCTCCATCATCATCATCATCAACATTCAGGTCGTGGTTCCCATCATGCGTCACATTCGGCCACTTCAAGTGTCTCAGCCACAGCTTCAACATCAGTTTCCGCTGCGACGGTTGCTTCATCTTCAGTAAATTCTGCAGCAGTCACTGTTACACACAGTGCATCTACATCGACAGCGAATTCACATGGTGCAGCTTCCGCCGGAACCAGTGCGAGTGCTGCTGGATCGACTGTTGCATCTCATTCTGACAAATCCAATTCTGCTGTCTCAGGCTCTTCTGGTTCTAATGCAAGTTCTGCAACACCTGTCAGCACTGTGGCTGCAACTCCGAAGAAACAAACACAAAAGCAGCAAAACCAGGATAAGAAATACAAGAAAAGGAAGTCTAATAAGCAAAGTGATCATTCACCACCAAATATCCCAATAGATCCAGATGAGCCAACTTACTGCTTGTGCGACCAGGTCAGTAATTTCACTCCATATGTATTTTTTTAATTTTAAAAATGTATAGTAAGTAATGAACTTTTAATAACCTTAGAAGAATATTCAAAACTCAGTTTATGTATTACTATTGCTTTGATATAATTTACTTGATACTAAATCATACAGAACATAACTTTTCAAATATTTTTCACTTGTTAGACTTTTATAGGATACATAAATATTTAGACGGCTGGCTAACTCTTGAATGGTTTTATGTCACATTGCAGGTGTCGTATGGGGAAATGATTGGATGTGATAACGATTTGTGTCCAATCGAATGGTTCCACTTTTCCTGTGTTTCGCTGACAACGAAACCAAAGGGAAAATGGTACTGTCCCAAATGTAGAGGAGATCGACCTAACATCATGAAGCCCAAGGCTATATTCCTGAAGGAGTTGGAAAAATACAACCGTGAAAAGGAGGAAAAAGCTTAAGAACTACTAAACCCATCTTGGTTCACGGGTGTGCATGTCTCGGATCCATTGCTTTACTTAAAGGCGTATTCACGTAGAAGTTTTTAAAATTAATTTCGGCTAGATATCTAAGAATATCTCTTCACTCTCTCTCTCATCTCATCTCTTGGCGGGTGAATACAATTGTATTTGCGGAAGAAAATCTTTTGAATGTATCCATATATGTGGCTACTAAAGGGTCCTTCTCGTCGGTTCTAGATTAGGAGATACCGACTGATAAAGACTGCAAATCAGACTTCCAATTATTCACGGACTCGGGAGCGATGTTCCGAGGGTTACACTCCTTAGAGCTGTTCTAAGGGTAATACTGTCTCCGAAAACTGATATAAAATATCGAAAAAAATGGAGCTGGGTTAAAAAAAATCACGTTTTTTAATGTAGTCAAAATTCTGAAAAAGAATGTTCTCAACGGGTTGGGTGATGGGGGTAGCAAGATCGAAAGAGCATGAGTTGAACCTATTTCTTGAGATTTTGATGTTGGAGCCATTTTTTTAATTAAGATATTTTTTTAAATCTGTCAAAATCGACTACAAAGTTTGGCACTATCAGTAATGTCGGGTTCAATCAAACTCAACCGGCTGATGAAGCATTCGACATTGCAGGGATGACATCAGATCGTGCAAGGACATTATAAGATTTCGAGGTTCTTCTGTTAAGTCAATCTTCAAGGGGGTTTGAACCTGTAACACCCGGCTTAAATTTGCCTACTCGTTCATGAACCAACAATTAGTCCTACATCATTTTGGAAAGCTTCGGCATGACAGAAGACTGGAGACAGTTTGAAAGCTAAGAAAGTGAGTCATTTTTAGCCTTAGATGACTTCATACCGACCAGACGTTGTCCACGTGAAAGTAGATAGGGGCATACTGATACAGACTCGTTGACCTATTCATGAAGCAGAGTTTAGAAAGAGCAGAATAATGACTTGAATTTCCCCACCAAATATGGATTTGAGTATGGTGAATTCAGCGATACCAATGTCAAATTATTATACAGTTTTTCTTCACAGAAATTTAATTTTCAATGGGTAGAAATAATAGCAAGGGGTAAGTCAATCCAGTGCATGGAAATTATTTGAGAGCATACAGGGAAAGGTTTTAGTTTTGAAAGGTGGTTTAGTGTGGTTGCTTTTAGTGGAGAGAAGAGATTAGGCCCACTGCGTTGACTATTGAGTTACTACAGTAGTCAACGTAGAATCACAAAACACTGTTCCTTGCCACTCGTTGCAAATTTCGTGGCATCCAGTGTTCAGGATTGGCTCAACAGATGAGTCATGCCCAAAATTTAACATACACTTGCGTCTTGTGCAAGGGACACTGCCAAGTGTTTACATTACGTGCGAATGCGCACTGGCAGGTGCCCACCCACAAAACCTCTGCGTTGAAAGTGAAACTATTTATTTCACCTACTTTCACGTGGACGACGTGCTCAGGACCCTTCATACCGACTCGACCGAGGAGGACCCTTTAACCGCGGAAACCCACATATACATGAGTTAGAACACAAAAATATACAGGTTGTGGTTAATTTTTGATTTCCTGATATTTTATTGTGACGCCACAGGGCCTCTAGATTAGAATTTATTTTTATATTTGCAGTATTTATTAAGTTATTTTTTATAAAATCTGCAACTTTTAAGCCAAAAGATTTATTAAGTTCTCAAATTGTGTGTGTACATGAACAGTGACCATTGAGAATGCCGACTCTTTGGCCTAGTGGCTAGAGTCTCTGATCTTTAGCTGCTTTGGTTTGAGCCAATCAAATGCTATTGGAGCCAAAAGGGTAGGCTTGGCCAACAAGTTGACATCGATGTTCCAGAATTGTCTTGAATTTAAGTATGTTGTACTGGGTGGAAAACTAGCCAAGTCGGTTAGTTTTCCACCCAGTACAACATACTTAAATTTAAACCAATTCTGGAACATCGATGCAAACTCGTTGTCTAAGGCAAAAAATTTAGCTCATTGAAAGGGTTGCTGGAAATGACTTCTCGTTCTCAGTCACCACAAAGCAAATCTCCTTGTGATAGAGATTCAAATGCCTGTACCTCAAGGACTTTTCCTTCTTCCAGTATCATAAT
>JAAXYV010000968.1:0-10517 GCA_036851875.1 Novacerus sp. FZ-2019
GATTAAAATTAATCTAGATTAAATAATGTCAATCCTCAATGCGGAATGAGGACTTTCTAATTTAAACCAAAAAAACGTACATCCCGAAATATCTTTCGTCCAAACTTCGAATTTAAAAAAGTATTCCAAAATCCTTATTATCAGGGAAAAATTAATCCTCCTTGAATTAATCATGACACTTGAGGCACAGGGTACCAGATAAGGCGCCTGAGGCACAAGTCGTTAAATCAGGCATGAGATAATATACTTCAACTTTTAAAATGTAAAGGTGGCTGTATTCGATCAGTGATATTTACCACAGGCAATTCCTTGCATCATTTCAAAGTGGTAATGCCGCCATAATAATGACTGAATGCATATGGATAACTTAAAACTCAATAGTTGCTTGTATTCCAGGATGTGCACCGATAGTTTCGACCGAGAGACGTGGAAGTCGATGCAGTACCAACACTGCATTCTTGGACCCAATCCGATTAAGAAAAACCTTGACAATTCACAAATACGCAAGAGCCTTCAGAGTATTACTCCGAGGTAAAAATCATGAAGCCTATGGTGTCGAGTACTTACATCATGGAAAGAGGAAAGTAGCCTACGCTAACAAGGAAGTCGTTCTATCTGCAGGGTCAATTGATACTCCAAAAATACTCATGTTGTCTGGTATTGGTCCTAAATATCACTTGGAATCTCTTGGGGTAAAATAAATTAAGTCTTCAGTGCTAGCAGAAATATTTCTTAAAAAAGTGTTTCAACAAACAATAATAAATGTTTCCATTTTCTCAGATTCCTGTGCACGTTGATCTCCCTGGTGTTGGAAAAAACCTTCAGGATCATCTTGGTACATTTGTGGGACCATTTTTGATTAAACCCCCCGTCTCTTTTCTGGCAGATCGTGACTTAAATTTGCAAACTGGAGTTGAATTTTTAACGCGAGGAACAGGGATTATAACAGCAACGGGTAGTCACGGAATGTCACTGCATGTTTCGTCAATTGCTAAAAGCCAAGGAGAAACTCACTGGGCAGATATTCAAACATTATTCTCTGGAACTGGAGTCTACAATGATATTGAATCCACTTTCAATTCAGGATACGGTTTGAGGCGCGATATCGGTAGTGCATTTTTTGGCCCCGTGAAAGGAAAAGATGGATTTTTCGCGGTAGTGTATGATCTCCGACCTAAATCCAAGGGTGAAATTTTACTCAGATCACCAGATTTTAGAGATGATCCAATAATTGACCCAAAATATTTGGAAGACCCCGAACAAGAAGATATCCAAGTTTTGCTTGAGGGTGTGAAAGGATTCGTTCAGATAGCTGAAAACGCTCCAAGTTTTGCTAAGCTTGGAGCTCAATTATCCCCCGTACCTTTCCCACCTTGTAAAGCATTTGTATTCAGAAGCGATGCTTACTGGGAATGTTTCATTCGAAATTTGTCTATTACTGAGTATCATTATTCAGGAACTGCGGCGATGGGGAAAAGAGGTTTGCACACTACAGTTGTTGATTCTGAGCTTAGAGTTGTAGGAACAAAAAATCTACGGGTAATAGACGCCAGTATTATGCCCGCCGTGGTCTCCGTGACCACAAATGCAGCCACAATAATGATTGGCGAGAGAGGATCTCAATTTATACTAGATCAATGGGGAAATATATATTGCTGTTCCTAAGATTTAGTGTTTTTCTATCAATGTGGTCTGACACTTCTAGCTGTACATGAAAGTATATTTTATTTACTACTTGTATGTGTCTATCTGCAAATTGTTATATAGTTAGTTCTGATAGTATTTTGTAACTCCAATAACTTTTCTTGTTTAACTGTAGACTTGTTATATAGAGTTGCTTCTATGCAGGCGAAACTTGAATCGGCCGATGCACCGATTCGGAATTTTTAAGAATCGGCCAACGCCGATGCGTGGGTCGATTCAGTATACGCATGTTGAAACTCGCTCGCCTCGTCATTTCATGAAGGTCNGATTCAGTATACGAATGTTGAAACTCGCTCGCCTCGTCATTTCATGAAGGTCTACATCAATGTGATATTTTTGCTTTCTAGAATATAGTTTGAGAATTCTTTTTGAGTGTTAATCAAATGCTTTAAGATTTTAGAGTCGAGTAATAAATTTTGAATTCTGAAAATAAATAAAACTGTAGAAATTATCATATAGTTAGTAATTCTATAAATAGACTTAGTTTCTTTCACTAGACCGCATCGGCAAATGACCGATTGTTAGTTTTTAAATTGGCTGATGCAGATGCAGATTCGGACAAAATGAACCCATAGGCGTACGATGCATCGAGTTAACACTGTTATTATTTTACAACTTCGTCACATAGTTTACTTTCCAAATATAAGTGTTAAAATGCTACCGGAAATTATACTATATGTTAAATGAATAAACAAACTTTATTTAGTAAAAATTATTTCTAAACAGTATTTATTGAAAGTCGTGATTGGTGCCTTTTTGAGGTCAGAGTAACGCGATATTTTGCTGATTGCACTTTGGAAGTCCAAGATTGGGGGAATGTTTATGAAACCATTAGTACTTACATAACAGTTTCTAGTATCAATAATTCGAAAGGTTTACTTTTAGGGAACTACGATTTGTTGTTTCCTGAAAATTATTATGGTGTTGCATACGTTCACTTAATTGCTTGACTTATCTGCTACATTATGTTATTGTTTTAGCTGAATTAGCGTCACAATCACTCACATACAAGAAATAAAAGATAACTGTAAGATCATAAATATTTCTTCCAAACAATAAACACATTTATTTACTGAAGTATAATTTTGCCTTCTAATCTTATAGAGGAAGCTAATCCAATATTCCATATTTTAAATATAATATATTCATGAAACAAGTGTTAACAAATACTTTAATAATTAAATTAATTAATAAAGAGCATGATTATTTTGATGTTAGGAATAAATTATATTATGTATATATTTTTTATAATCCTTAAATTGTCAGTTGCTTCATTCAGTTGATATATATCCAAAGCCTAAAGACTGATAATGTTGAATGTACATGGGCTCAATAAACATGATTTCCACACTAAAGAATAAGGCTTCACAGCATTACATTATCAGAAATTAATCAACAGTTCATATATTTAGAACTAAACTATAAAAGTCAAATAGTTGACTTATTTAATTGTTGTCAAGAAGCTTCTAATTCATAATCAGAGCTAGTAATGATGTAGGAAAAGTTTAGCTGAAAGTTCACGAAAAAATTGGACCCTTCGCTGATTTGGCTGAGATAAGGATAGCAATTTTCAGACTCGGATAGTAAAAGTGTGCGTGCTTGAATTGAACGAAGGTGTGCTTGAATTCAACATTCTATTCAGTGTAGTGTAACAGCATCATTTATGAACACCCTTACTACCGAGGACTCGAAATTCCAATCCTTATTAACACCCAATCAGCGAAGGGTCCATTTATTTTATCCAGTTGTTTCGTCCATATTTTTTGTGCAGCTGATATTTTCCAACAGCATTATCAGCCCTGTTCATAATTTGCATTGGTAATAAAGAAATTCATTTTTCCGTTTTACTTTCAAACGATGCAGAATAATCTGTTAAATTTTTCTTCTCGTTTGAATTTCCACAACCTCTAATAAATTCCAAGTTTTCCCAAACATTCTCTGATATTACGAAGATGCATCCGGTATTTTTGTATTTCTTCGATTCGCTTCAGAACTCATCCAGCTCAAGGCTGATCGGATCCAAGAGCTGATTCGGGAGTAATATTGGAGCACTGTAGGCTGTGAGTTCTTGTATAAATTGGTACACCATGAACAATTCAAACACTCGATAAATGATTACCACCTGTAATAGCCAGCCAGTCCAACCTTTCCCAACAAACATTGCAATAACAGCACTGAAGAACACTATCAGAAAGGTTATAAACAGCCTCGTCCACCACCAGGCTTTGCAATCATATCTATTTCTCTTTATTAATGGTAGGTAAAAAAAATGATATTAGCTTGCAATTCTCACAAAAGTAATGCTTGAAGACAGCATCGCGAAACTTACATTTCTGCAACCAGACAGCAATGTTTTGCACAACCAAACTTCAATCGTAATGTATCCAATTGTTATGAAGGTGAGCAAGAGCACTGTTGATAATTTTACAGTATTAGTTTAGTATTCTTAGTGTAAACAAATCTTTACATTTTTTCCAAACTGACCCAAGTAATAAAAGCCAGCCGAGCCTCCTACCAAAGGTGTAAGCTCGTTTTCCAAAAAAGTGTTTAGGAGAAACTCTGAGTGGCAGTATGTTGTGATTTTTTAAAAATGTCTTTCGAATATAATCAGTAGAATACTAATATAATTTCAGTTTCTTAGATTCAACCGGCTGACGTGCACACGGTTTTGAAAATTTTTAGGCATCATGCCTCATTTGATGCCTTAATTCTCATGCCGCATGATTAATTTTGTTTTGGTTGGCGTATGTCAGTTCAGATAAGATCAGACTCCTTTTGTTATATTAGGTTACACGTTAAATGAAGTTTATAAAATATATTCCAGGAGCAAAACTATAGAAATGAGGCATGTGATTGGAGGCATGATGCACCGCATATACTTTAAGCATAGAAATTTTGAGGCATCGGATGAGGCATGATGCATCAAATTTCCAAAACCAGGTGCAAGTCAGCCGATTAAACCTGCAAATATATAAAAATTAGGAAAGAACATATTCCACGAATAATATTCGAAATCTGAAGTATTGACACATTGCACATGCGCGTAATGATTCAAACTTAAAGGTAGGTTTTATTCTGATATTCAAGTCAGTAACACTGTCAACTGTTCGGCCTATGGGCAAACGGCGAACACATTCAAGAGCTTGCTTGGCTAGATGGTCAACAATAGCTATAGGTACAGTTTAGGCAGAGTAGCACAAAGATTAACCGATAAACTCACGGAGTGCAATAACGGGCACTGCATGTGAAGTTGAGGAGTGTTGTTTGCCAATCCGGATTCCTTCCTCCCACTGTGAATTGGTGGCAAGAGTTTCATTAGGTGTATAATTGCTCCAAACAGCAGCTACAGAAAAAAACCATGACCTCTCTTGAGCACTGAAATCATAGATGTGCGCACACTGGTGGGGCCAGACCTCCAGCTACAAATGGGCGCAAAAACAGATCATCTCTCCACACCCGCCAACTCCCCACCACCCCCGCTCTTCCTGCCGGTGGGCTAAAGGTTTGGTAGATTCCCACCGGTGGGCACCAGATGAGGGTAAAAGATCTTTTTATGGAGGTACTTACTGTTTTCCGATTCCTGTTTTCTTTACGTAAACATAATACATAATATGGGCAATGATTGTGAAGATGGCGAAAATCTGTAATACAAAAATATGGTACAGGTTTTATTTTATTTTTCTTTTAGGTTAAATCAAGATATAAATTAAGAAAATGAAATATCAAAAGTGACTCACAGGATCAAAAAGTAAAATTGTCCTTGGTGCTTGTTGTCCCTACATCACTCTTATTTTGCAGCATTGAATAAAGCCACAAAAGATATCGACGGGTCAGACTACGAACTTAACTGTAGTTTTTCTTGTTTGACTTGTGTGGTCAGATCCCTATTTAGTACATATTGATTGAATGTGACTTTCTTCACTTTAAAAGTGTAATCTTCATCCCCATTTGACATTACCAAAACCGACAAATAATCACTTTTCTGGAACTAGGCCACATAGTGCCATGCACATGGGGCAAATCTGTCATATCGTAATATGAAATACTAAAATAATGTAATTTAATACTGGTAAAATAAAT
Source organism: Novacerus sp. FZ-2019 (assembly GCA_036851875.1). Classification (NCBI taxonomy): domain Eukaryota; kingdom Metazoa; phylum Arthropoda; class Collembola; order Entomobryomorpha; family Tomoceridae; genus Novacerus; species Novacerus sp. FZ-2019. The sequence continues at coordinate 5,785 of JAAXYV010000968.1, forward strand.
CACAATCGCAGAGGATGGAACCGTCGTTTTTTCGATTCTATTCGATAGCGATTTGAATTTCGACTTAAAAGATGAGTGAAGATAGGATCAAATTTCAAATACACGTGTACAGTAGAGCAGAGCAAGTCATGTGATGTGGTGACGCGTTTTCAAACCGTACGCCACCTATCGCTTACAGAGCAGGGGGGAATCAGGACATCATTATTTAGTCTTAATGATAGTCCTAAGAAGATGTACATTTACCGATATCGTTTATGCTTAATTATAATGTCGTTTAAATGATTTCATTTTGAAGAACGTGAAGTTCTGTATATGTGAAATATAACTCATCTAGGCATGGGCAATGAATGAAGCTAAGATAAACTGTAATTTTACAGTTTTAACAGTTTAGCATATAATATATATGTAGTGGTATGAAGAATTATTAAAAATAACTGTAAAATCTCAGGGTTTCGATGATAGTAACTGTATTTTGTAAACCAAATCTACAACAAAATCAGTGCTCAGCCTTTCAGCATTAAATGAACATTGAAGTTAACCAACTGCGACCGTATGGAAAATTTTAAAGTTCGTTGGGCGGGTTGTGTTCGATCGTACTGATAGAGCAAATGAATTTCAAGCTATGAAATAAAAGTTGAAATAAAAGTATTATAGCTGCTAATAACACTAATAAGTATATAGGTTTGTGTTGATGCGACGAGGAAGATGAAATTAGTAAATCAATACTAAATTTAGTTATTTTTACATGACAGGTATTACCAAGTAATGATCCATTGGACCAGACTGATTTTGATGTAGTGTCACACATCAATACATTGTTTCCGACGGAGCAATCTCTAGCCGGTCTAAATGATGTGATAACGTCTGTGGAAAATGAAATCGGACACATCGACCAAGAAATTAGAGGATTTGTACGTCATCAGACCGGGAAAAGTGGTCAGGATGGTGTCTCGGCTCTGAGTAGAGCTCAAGCCTCAATAGAAGCTTTAGTAGCGAAAGTGTTGGACATGAAAGGTCAAGCTGAGCAGAGTGAGACTGCGGTGCGGGATATGACTCGCGACATCAGACAATTGGACACAGCGAAACGGAATCTCACGTCAGCTATAACCACACTAAACCATTTGAATATGCTGGTTGCTGGCGTTGATACACTACGGTCAGTTTTGACCCCACTCTTTATTTCGATTTTATATACCATTTCTAATGTTTTATTTTTCCTTACCGGGTACACTGAAACATTAGAGTTCTAGTAAAGAAGCAACAGTATGGCGATGTGGCAAATCTCCTGCAAGGTGTGGCTAATGTTGTGGAACATTTTGATAACTACCACAGTATTCCACAGATCTCTCAACTTGCCCAGAAAGTACGATAACATTTTTACCGTGTATAGCTTTACAATTGCTTTCGAGGTAAAGAATTGATTTGATTTTGTACTTAGGTTAAAGATATAACCAAGGAGTTGGGGGATCAAATTAGCTTAGAATTTCAGGAATCATTTTCAACAACAACGTCCAGCATGAATGCAAAGCAAATGAGTGAAGCCTGTCGGGTATTAGATGTGTTGGAGCCTCATATTAAGCACGATCTTCTACAATGGTTTGTAACCATTCAACTAAAAGAATACAGTGTGCTGTTCGATGAAAATGAAGATTTAGCTTGGCTTGATAAGGTAATTAAGATTGTGTGTGTTATGAAAACTATGATGGTTAGTCAGAAATTAGTAACGAGACAGTATCAGGAACCTCTTGGGAAAAATGTATTATTATTGAACCCCCACTTTTTTGGTATACAGTTTTAACCTTCACAGTTGACAGTAGGTCCTCCGAGGTGTTTAAGTTCAATATCAGTGTTGATGCAATCGTTTTTTTAAACATCAGTTTTACACATGAAAAATCGAAATGAATGCGGACTTGAACATTAGCGATGAATCAATGAAAAAATAGGACTATTTTTTCATTGATTCTAAAACTAGTAGGTATTATGTAGTAGGTATTGTAGTATTTAAAACTGTATAGTACTACGACGGGACAGAAAATTGCGTGGAAGTAGAGTTTATGGACGGTACACGAAGGAGAACTCAAATTATACTGAATTACCGAAAATATTTTATATTATGAATTATTCCTAAGTATATTGTAGAATAAATTGTAATCTCAAGAAACTAGGAAGACGTAAAAACGATGTTATTTAATATTATAGGTTGATAAGCGCTACGCTTGGCTAAAAAAGCACTTGATTCAATTTGAAGAGCGTTACGGATCCATTTTTCCACAACATTGGGATGTTTCTCAACGTATTGCAATGCAATTTTGTCATCAAACTAGACAAGTTTTGGCTAGAGTAATGGGGAAAAGGAGACATGAAATAGATGTAAAATTACTTCTGGGGGCCATTCAAAAAACATATTCATTTGAAAATCTGCTATTTTTGCGGTTCGGAGGTCATATTCTTGAAGATATGGATTCCAGGAATCCTTTTCTATCGCCTGCAGTGGAAGAGGGTGGTGAAAATCCGTTCATTAATAAACCAGCTGCCGTTGCACCAGAAAAGAGGAAAGTGATCCCAAATAAATTTAACAGAATCATCACGCAGTGCTTTGATCCATTTTTATATATCTACATTGAAAGTCAGGACAAGTAAGTCTTCTTTTTTCTGAATGTTATTGGGTTTCATATCTTACATCAGTTTTTATGTAGGAATTTAGTCGAACTGGTTGAGAAGTTTGTTGGAGAACTGCGAATTAATGGATTTCCTACAGCTCAAGCTCCAGATGCCAGTGGCGTAGTTTTGTCCAACTGCGCTGACTTGTAAGTATGTTTAAATTTTGGAAGCTTAATGTGTTTTTAATAACATTTTCACGGTGTGGAACAGATTTGTTTTCTACAAAAAGTGCCTGGTTCAATGTACTCAATTGAGTTGTGGGGAGCCGTTACTCAACTTAGGCCATGTATTCAGCAAACGTTTAAGAGACTACTGTTTTCAAATTCTTCAGTCAAACCTTCCAAAGTATGTTCTGTTAACATTTGCAAATATTTACTGTTACATTATGTTAGTTGGTGACAACTTAATATCTTAGGGTGGCAAATTCTTCAACATCGCTTACATCGGTTTCTAATATTACCCGAGAATTAAGGGACTTGAATACTACAGGTCTTATTCAAAATTTCCAATCCTTCCTAAAGGAAGGAGAGACTGTTCGCTTTACTCGTCAGGAACTGTATCGTATTTCGTGGTAAGAGTACAAATATAATACTTTTCTCAACATGTTCATAACATAGAAAGAGTATTTAAACGACCTGAAATATACAGTATACTCACCACCGCAGAGTATTGTGTTGAAACAACTCATCAACTGGAAGAGAAGTTAAAAGAAAAATTGGGAGAGTTGGCACAAAAGTTAAATATGGAATATGAAAAATCTCTCTTTGTAGAAGTGATTGATACCTGTGTCTCCTTATTAGTTCATGATTTGGACTCTGCTTGTGAACCGGCTTTGGCATCGATGAATAAAGTAAGTACTTCTGAACTTTGTACACCTATGTAAAGCCAGTCAATACAAATCGAATTTCCTACTCTCACAATAAAATGTGCAACACCAAACGTGCAAAATATAAACGTGAAACAAATGTAGAAATTAAGTTTAGATCCAGTTTGGAAAATAAAATAACAGATAACTTAAACTAGTGAGGCAAATCCGTTTATAGGTATGTAAGTTAGCAGCTTGAACCCACTCTGACTTTGGAAACCCTTGCTTGGAATTACAAGTCTAACTATAGAGATGTTTTCATCCTAAGCAGAAACCTGAATACTAAGGGCTTGGCTTTACCTATCAGAGTTTAATGCATGCTTGAGGTTTATTTGATACGTTGTAATAATATATTGAGCTTTCAACTAAACTTACAGTAGCAATAGCTAGAGGTACGATTTGACTGAGTGGACTCTGTGACGAGTATGCGGACAGTGACAGTAGTAACGGAACTAATTTTTTGTAACCAGTGTATTCTAAGTCCTTAGACTATCCATGCAGTCGATCACTTTTTTTTAACTTACTTGAAGAGAGAACAAAATGTGCAAACTTTGTTTTTCATGACAATATTTCTAATTGTATTCAAGATCATATATGGTATAGGTACGCATGCGACGGGTGACTTTTGGATAGGTTTGATAGATAGAAGTACTGTGACTGGTAACGAAATGGGACGGGTAGCCAATTATCAATCTTTGATGTAGTTTCTAGCATGCATATACTGTGAAATGTTGGAGCTCATTTAGAAACCCTGCTTCTTGGCATTCGCTTTTTGGCATGGATAATCTTTAAAATTCTGCCCGAATTAGACAGGCACAAAAATCAAGACGGCATTTATCGGTCCTAATTATGTATAGTTGAATTTAGATGAGTAATTTGCAATGAGGAAATAAATGATGTGATTATGAATTGTCTTTCAAACAGACCAATTGGCAAAGTATTGAAGCAGTAGGAGATCAGAGCGGGTATGTTTCTGCAATTACCTCTCAATGGCGTGTTACCGTTCCAACTTTAAGAGATTTTCTTTCCACTTCGAGAAAATACTTTGTGCTATTTTGTCAACAATTTGCCAAGTTAGTGCTTCTTTGTCATTTAATTAATGTCTATGTTGATCAGTATTCATTCAGTTGTAATTGCTATAATACTTAATTTCTAATGTTTTACTTTTACTGCAGATTATTTATGACGAAATACATATCAGCTCTAT
>JAAXYV010000969.1:0-10516 GCA_036851875.1 Novacerus sp. FZ-2019
CAGTAAATTTTGAGACTTATTTCTAACAGTGTACTTTATGTTTTCTGTATATGTGGTAGGTTGTTAGCTTGTAATAGGTACATAGGTTGTAGATCTGATATCATAAGGAAGGACTTAGTTATTCGTCAAGTTATGGAGCAATCGAGTGAAGTAATCACACCACATCAGAGCGTATAATTATAATATAGAGAGTACAGTACAGCAGGTAAAATTAATTGTACTAAATTAGATTAGATTCAAGCTGCACCTTGCCTTGACTTGACTAAATTTTGCTTTTGAGGTTTGAGGTTAGTTTCAGTTGATTTGCATTTAGTTAGTTAGAGCAACCCTGAGAATTTTAAGCCAAGTTGCTTTATAATTTAAGCTAATGCTTTCGGTTGAGATTCAGCAGTAGAAAGAAGAGCTTGATGTAGAGTGGGTTGGTGTATTTTGTATATGTACCTACAGTCCATTTATCCTTGCTGTTTGAATTTCTATAATAGTGTGAGTAAAGCATTGAACCCATATATCCTTTGCCTACAAAAAGAGGTAGAAAGTATTCAGATTTTTTCTGTCCTCACGAATTGAGGCGCAATCGATACTTTCTACTTCTTGTTGTAGGCACAGCTGCTCCTGCCTATATGGGTCCAATGCTTTACTCACACTATTATAGAAATTAATAGCAAGGATAAATGGTCTGTACCTAAATATGTATAGAGAGGTATAATATGGTGCTGTTAATTGAATTTTCTATTGGTTACATTGGATGAGGTTAAATTGAAGGTAAAATTTATATACAAACAGCACACTATGGATTTTAGTATTGTGTAGCAAATCAACATCCTGTCCACTTCTCACTTGGCTTGAATTGAGTTGAATTGAATTTAGTGAGTGCTGAGTTTACATTTTACAGTGAGTGCGTTAAATTGAATTGCATTACCTTGTCAGTTGAGCTTTGCTTAAGTTCAGTTAGGAGGATATATTTTTTTATTAACCAAGGCAAATAAAGCCAGGTAAAGTAAAGTGAATTAAAGTAATGTAAATGACGTTAGACGTTAAAGCCCAAAGCGGAAGAAGCTGACAATACTAATATTATGAACATTAGGTTTGCTCTGGATTAGCATGAAGCTTGAGGGTTTACAGAAATAAAAATTTGTGTGTCTGTCTGTACTCTTTTAAACTTCATTGTATTACAGTATTGCATTACAACTCAGAATTTATTTGGATGAGTGGGAGTGAGTGAATGAATGAATGAATGAATGAGTGACTATCTATACATGTGTGTGTGTGTAAACTAGTACACACATAGTATGGGATTGAAATATCGGTTTGGCATGCTTGATGTTGGTTGCTGATGCATGGTGTTTGTCTTGCTTCTCTCCCTCCCTCTCTCTCATAATAATAATGTATATATGTATAAAGTATTAGTTAGTATGGAGGTAAGTCTATAAAGAGAAATGAAATAGGTTCAGTGACGTAGATTTAACATTATTATTTGTTTGTAGAAAGGACTGCTTGGGCTTTGAATTGAAATTTGAATGAAGCGGATTATAAAGTGGAGGTGGACAAGCCTGGGATTTAGATTGAATTGCATTGCTGGCAGTTAGGCCAAGGCCTTATTTGTTTGCATTATTTCTAGAGAATTGACTCTATAACACAATGACAGTAGAATCGGTAGAGTGAAGTTGAATCTGCGTAGTGTACCGCCCCTGCATAGTGCCTTAGTTTTCTCTGTTGTATTCTGTTCCGTGTGAGTGTGTGAATGGAAGGAAAAGGAACATTGTTTCGCAGACTGATCTGTCCCTCGCATAAATGTATGTACCTATGTATGTATATTCTTTACTTTGTATTTGGTACACCAAGTCATGTCCTATGATGTAAATACAAATCAAACCCAAGCAAAGCAATGTAATGTAATGTAAAGTAAGGTAAGGTACTGATTTCTACTCATAAACCTACACACAAACACCAAATGCATACGCAATTCAAACTTGGTATTTTTTTTGTGTATCTAGGTATCTATGTGATGTGACTATAGTGTGTGGGTTTGTAAATTATTAGTTTCCGGAACTCTCCTGATTTGCCTTGCCTTGGTTGTTTGTTGCCATTCAGCCGAATAAATACGTACTTGTCTTGTCTTTGTTTTCTCTAGGTTGAGAACTCTAAGACAGGTGTAGTAGAGTAAGTGTATGTAACTGTACTGTATATATTGTTCGGAATTATTACTGTTGTTGACTTAGTTTGATTACACCTAGGTAATAAGTATTTAGACAAGAGACTGTAATCATTCTCAAATGTAATAGGTAACTAGAACGTTCATTATTACTGTAATACTTTATGTAGTGGTAGTGATAGCTTAGGAAGGAGGAGGTAGATGTTAGAGATATTCATTACTCATTTTCAACACGGACTGACATGACAGCTCATCTCAGTTCAGTTCTTCAGTTCTGTTCAGTTTAATGCAGTCAGTGCTAAGTGCATTGCGGCAAAAGAAGAAGAGGTAATGTGGATGTGATGCTGTAAGTTGTAGGGAATATGTTGTTATTGCATTGAAATTCAGTGTGGAAAAACAGCTCGGTGTAAAGAAAGCAAATCTTTGCCTGATTTATAGTTTACTGCTGAGTACAGTAGAGTAGAGCAGCCAAGCTAGGCTGGGGTCACGGAGGCTAAAGAAATCTATTTTAAAGTTTTTGCACATATCATATGGCTTTGTATCGTATGTAGTGTAGTGGAGGTAATAATATTATGTTATTTTGGTTATGTATAATGTGCAGCTATACATTTTAAAGGTGGTTAGAAAAATCTGTATGATGTAGGACGTAGGTGCACTTGGTGAATAGATTATTCTTATGGAAATGAGTTGCCTGTATTTTACTTGACGGTAGTAAATAAAAAATGTTATACTGGTTGTCGTGCCTTGCCTATAATAGGTACAACTCTTGAAGTAGTATTAAAGAGTGTCTTTCTTTTGAGCAAATTGTGTTGCAGCTTCAGCATGTTTGCAGTAAAGAATTCATTCACCTTACAATATGCTGAGCAGAATGGAGTGAAGTGGATTAGATTGCAGTAAGAAGAAGTATGCATGTGTGTGTATACGTAATGGATGTAGTTTTTAAGTCAAATCAAGACAGTTAAGCCAAGCCACTTTGTAGTTGTTCATTTATTCTTTGTGATGTAGTTGTAGTTGTAGCTGTACTCGGACTGCGTTAGAAATATGTAATGTGGAAAAGTCAATTGAAGAATTATCGTGAGTAGAAATTTGAATGCAAATTTAAATGCAATGCAGTGGAATATAATACGATGCAAAATAAAACCATCAAGTGAAGTGAAGTCAAGTCAAGTCAAAGTCTTTTATGGAATGGGGTGTGCGAATGTGAATTTAATGGTTAAACATTTGTACTTGAGGTATGGTTGGCTGGTTGGATGGTTGAAAAAGTAATATTTTTGGTGAATTTTCTACTAGTCTAGCTAAAGCCAAGATAAGTCAGTTGCAAGAGCTACCAGCGTTGAACGTAAACATAAAAAGTAGTCAAAGGCAAACAGTATGATTTGAATGAAAGAGTTGAGGACGTGACTTGCTTATATTAAATTATGGGTAACTGTATTTATAAGGCACTCAGTAGCCTACTAGGAATGAGTTGGATTGAGAATTTTAATCAACACAACATATGATTTAGACAGGTGAGTAGAAGAATTTGTAGATAATATAGTTAAGTTGAATTTAGGCGATAGTTTGTAAACTAGTTATATGAATCGGTAGAGGGCGTTGTATTACCGTATTTAATTTCATGTCAATGTCGCTACGCTGTTGTAGAATAATTAAAGAGAGTAGCAGCTAATTTTGGAATTCTGCTGCTAGAATGAGATTGGTACTGTGTATTCGTATAGCAGTGTAGAATGAACTAGGAATGTGGACCTGCATTAAAAAATATCACAAATTAAGGGTGACCTAACTAATATGTTACCCTTAATTAAAATAACTGTATATACCTATATGAACTAGAAAATCGTGCATAAAACCTGTGTTTCTAGCAGTGTGTACATATTTAAATAAAATTTGGAATAAAAATATACACACAGGGGAAGGGACTTGTTCTAACGTTAATGTAATGTAATTACTGACTGTACCACCGTTTGTTACATGGACTCGAGATCTTCCTTGACCGGAGTTCCTATAGGTTTAGGTATAGGAGAAGCAAACATAAATGCAAGTTGATCCCTAAACCAACTCATTGCCCGGGAGCTACTTTTCATCTCAGTCTCAGTTAGTCAGTCAGGGGCTATCTCTGACTCCACTGCGTATTAAACCAACTCATTGCCGTGGGAGCTACTTGAGTAATTCTTATTTAATCTCAATCTCATTTGATCCAAGTCAGTAAGTCAGTCAGTGAGGGTCCAACTGTGACTGTTTGCCACGGACACGTTTAAGCGGTATATATGGGTATATATATATAATTGTAAATGTCGATTAGGACATGGATCTTGAAAATATGAAGTCAGATAAAAATTCAGGCTGCATAGTGGAAGAGCCCCAGGACGATTTGAGTTTTATTTCTGAAGAATTTTTTTTTCATTTCATTCCTAAGAGTGTCTTCGAAGTTAGTGGTGAGAGTAAGTAAGTGTATTTGAGCATTTGAATCAACACCACAGAGAGAAAGACTTATCCTTAGGCTTTTATGACTTTTTATATAATATAACTTTCTATATAGAAGGCTTGACTTTCTTATCTCATTGTGAATAATCTTAGAATGCAGAATCACGTATATAGATTCTCCAAGTCCATTGCAGATAAAATGTCTGCATTATTATGATTACTACATTTCTAGAATATATAAGAAAAGCATGGGGGAAACAAATGAGCGAGTAGTGAGAATATGATATAATGACTTCACAAAGAATAGTTGTTGCAGTAATGTGTTGGAGGATGGGTGGTGAAGTGAAATAAAGTAATGCATAGAATTAAAATATGAAAGGACATACATATGTGAAGAGCAAGTTGAGAATAAAATACATGAATTGAAAAGAAAAGGTAAACTAAATTTGCCATTATGATGTTGAATTATTTGTGCATTGTATATATACTGGTTAACAGAATAAATAACGTTATTATTCATTCTACTTTTGGATGCCTTAATCTCACACCTCATCCCTCAAATGTGCATACATTGAGGAATGAATTCAACAAATAGTCAGAGCAGTGTAATAACAAGTCAGTCATTTGATTATTTTTGTAAAGTTACAAATTGCAAATCTGTACATGAATGATTTGCCTTGACTTGGCTTGACTTAATTCAGAGAGTAATTATATGGAGTAGTTGGATTGAAGTTGAAAGTTACTGAGATCAAGCAATCCCTGAGCCAACATCAAACTCCCAAATGAAGTAAATGAAACGAGACGAAACTAAATAAAGTAAAGGAAACTTGCAGTGATGCTGCACAGAATTAGAAAGGAAATAAGAGGAGTAGGTAAGGGAAATCATTCACTTGTAAAATCTTGTACTTTTATGTACAGACATAGGCAACAAAAATAAGAGTGAATTTAACTTAATTCTACAGCGTTTATGCACCTGCTTCTCTTGCTTGATAATAATATACCTAATACTAATAATAATCCAGAAACCCATCCTTCTCCTCCTCCTCTCTCCTGCTACAAAAATGTAACACAACAAGTTAAAGTGGAAGAAAAGTCTCTTTAAAATACTCGTAAACTCAGTTACGCACTCAACCATAATCATCATCATAACATAACAGTGTATATTAAATTGGCAATGCAGAATTTATGAAAACAAATTGCCAAACCGAAGAATTGAACACTCATGCTAATCCAGGAAAGGGAAAACGGCAAGGCAATTATCAAATGAAACCAAGGGAAGTAAATGCATTGTAGTAATGAGTCTCATTTTGAAATGCATTTTATCCGTTTAACAAAATGCGAACACAACTGCTACCTGGTCTACTACTTGCTCGTGTAAACTCTCTCTTTAATTTTTATACAAATACATTGATGGTTGCATTCAAATTTTAATCTCTGTTTCTCGGAGGAAGACTAACTGACGGAATAAATAACTATAATACTGCTATATTGTTTGCTATATAGGTAGTAAGAAAAGTATGAGTGTATGACTTTCCTTGTGGTGCCTTGCCTTATTGCCTTCTTGGCTGGAAAATGTCAGGAATAAAAATAGAAATGAAATGAAGTGTAAGTAGAAATGTTGCTGTGGTTTTTGCTGGAAATTGCTACCAGGCATAGGCACTGTGGCCGTAGATGTACTTGAACTGCTGACTCAGACTGAGATGAAGATTCGGTTGAATGGTTATAATATTAAAGTGTAATGCAATGTAATGTAGTGAATAGGGTTTATTAATACCTTAGACACAAAAATACAGTAATATGCATGTGCTGTATGTGTATGTGTTGTTCGTGAGTGAATGTAAATGTAAATGTGGGTGTGAATGGGAATGGGAATCTGTATCCGTACGGAGTTGATAGAATCTATTATACATACACGTATGATATACTAAGTATTCTGACAATATACATACGATATATACCTAATAAATAATACATGCATGCGTAGCAATACTACTACATATATTATATGCTAGGTATTTGCACAATACTAATACTATATATGTATCCATGGATGAATAACTAGAAGTATATATTATGTAGTATGTACGTACCTACCTACCTACGTAGGAGATAGATGTATGTGGTATTTTCTTCGTAGATTATATTTCTGTACGAAGCTAAAATAGTCGAAGAGAAAAAAAATATGTAGTACAAAATTAGAATAGAACAGAGAGTGCATAGAAAGAAATGGACTGATGTGCTGCTGATGACTGCATTGAGAGTTGAGAGAGAGAGATAGCAATGGCAATGGCATGATTGGCTTGGGTTAACTTGGCATGACATGGCAGGAGGGAGTCAAAGTGTTGGACACAACACTTATACACAATTAGTAAAATCCCATATGTACAGTCATATGCGATAAGAGATGTTGATAAAAGCCATGTTCAAAAAAGGAATATATTACAGCATAAGAGAGTTTAAATGATTGAATGGATGGATGAGTAAAGTAGAAATGAAGAGGAGGGCTAACAGTACATGTACAAGAAGAGATGAAACTACGCGCGATAAGAGTGGAACATAGATTTTGAGAAGAAAGTTGAGCTTTCGCGCGCAACTGCCAACTCAAGAAACGGCACCGAATGTGCAATAAGGACAAAATCTAAATTGATTTTCCGCGCTTAAAGGTGAATTTTAAAGATGGTGTGCGCTCGTAGTAAGTGGGCAAAATCAATTGAGCTATCCTTGGGATGCCACTGCCACTGTGAGCGCAGTAAGTACCTACGCATTATGGTATTTTTGTCAAAAATTTATTTTTCGCGCCTAAAATTGAATCCCAGGAAAGGAACTGCTTGCTAAGCAGCTGTACAAATTTTATTTTGTACCGCATATAAAACCCAACTCCCTTGTAAATTTAATGTTCCAGCACAAAAGGTGGCCATCTAACGCCAAATTATAAATCCTACGATTTAAAGTCAATTAAAATCTCCGTTAATGTACTAAGTGAACGATAATTATCAGACTTCTCTATCTCTCTCTCGCTCAAAACACTTCAACTGATCTTCAATAAAGTTTATTTTATTGTTCTGATATGTACCTGTATACGTAATCCGTACGTACACAGACTACTTCACTAAGTAGATGCACTAATTTGTGAATATGCTGTAAATTCACTTGAACCTACAGCGACTGTAATAGCAGTACGAACAAAATAAAAAGACCTTAGTGGGGTTTTCTGTTGTGACTTTGCATGCAATGATAGACGGGATTAGGATGAAAGTATAGTCCAGGAATGTATTTATTCCCTATATATATCATGAAGGTTCAAATATGAAAATTATGCGAAAGTACAATGAGGGAAACTGCTGGACTCTACTTGAGTCTGAGCTTTTAATGGTGAATAACAAGAGTGTTATAGGTATGCATAATTGTTATTTATTACATATGGATGAGGGCTGAGGATGTAAATTTATTAGCTCAAGTAGCAAATGTGACGGGGGTTAATTAATTGGTAATAGCCTTATTGCTTTGTCTTGTGTTTTAAAGTAAAGGCCTAACTAAAAGGGTTATTAATTTCCATAAACAAAGTTCTCTGTATACTAACTAACATATATCTATATTATTATGGATGTTAGGGACTGGGTTGTATTTTGCATGACTTAATTCTCTTCTCATACACAGTCACAGAAGTACGCTGCGCTGTAAGAAATTTTGTGGATTACACGCAGACAAGTGCGTTCAGTGGTTCAGAGCAGACACATAAAATGTCTTATATGTCTCAAGGGATGTGTTCATTCACTGATTAATTATTTTGAGAATGTGTACTGAAGACTGAGTTGCCTTGACTTGAGTTAATTTGATTTGACTTGATTTAACTTGACTTGACTTGACCGAGTTGACTATAGTTCTAATACTATTCCTCTGTCTCAGTGCACTTAGCACTCTTCTGATGTATAATGTAATACTGCGTGCTGTGTCAGCAGCTTTACTGAATCAATATCAACTTAACTTGAGCTTTTCATTTCAATTTCATCTAACTAAAGTCCAGTTAATTCTGTTTCCTTAATTACTACTTCTGTAAAAGTTGCACTGGTCTGTATATATACGTATAGTGGAGTTTCGTTGACTTTATTTGGGGCTTAATTTAGAATATGGGCGGGTGCCGGGGACGACACGGCACCACGCTTTGACTTCATTTAATAAAACTCATTCACTGCTGCATTTGACTCGCGTCATTTTGTTTTCCTTCCCTTGGGCTTTAACTTCGAGTTTGCAACGGGTTTACGTACTTACACTTCAATCCCGCTCAGAATCTAAAGTAGCTTAGTTATATAGGCATGAGAGTGTGGAAACGATTTTCATTGAAACTTCAATTTTTCTCTTGCTGCTCTATATATATATATGTATGTTTAGCGGGATAAAATTAAGCAGTTCAAAGAAAGCACAGGGAGTCACACAGGGGAATTATTGCTTTTCATCTGACATGGACACACATTATTTCATGTGATGTTAGTTTCCTTGTTCACTGCTCTGGTTTTTGCGTTGCCTTTTTTTATTACTTATTAACGAATGCTTGTTGGTGTGTGCTGTCGCCATTATGTCGTTTATGTCATTCAATGCCGTGCCATCATATTGGATGGGCTTATACTGTGGGGAAAAGGAGAGAACAGAAAATAACGCAACTGGGCACTCCGAAAGTAATCAGACGGCGGAATCAAACTTTACTCTCTCGTGGGTGTGTTTTTGATTGATCTGTTTTGTTACTTTATTCCTGCCTCTTTTATTTTAACTCCTTTCTCTCTCTCTCCTCCTAGCTCATTTATTTGACTTCTGTGCGTTCATTCATTCATTCATTCATGCAATATCCCTAAAGTATACCAAAGTTTGTGCACTATTTGTATTACGTGTATGTGTAAAGAGAGATTATTTCGAGGGTATAATATTACTTCGTTGCAGCATAGAAGTATTTTCAGTGAGCTGGTGAGGCCAAAGTGTTGTGGTGAAGTGAGGCCAGGCTAATGCAATGCTTCACTGGAGTTGAAAGTTACAGAGAGCAAAAGATTAAAAAACCGTGATCATAATCTCTTTATCTTCGAATAGTTTATGTCTGGTGTGTCATTGTATTGGACATTGATAATGTTGATGTCATTTATTTTCCTTCAATATAATTCAATGCAATTTTTGTATCTATTAAATTGTAAGATTTAATAAACTCTTACCAATAAAACTCACTATAGTGCAATAAGGTGCATTTAGTGGTAAGATATAGTTTCAAAATTCAGGAAAAATAGATTCCAAAAATAAAGCCAACTTTTCTGTTCTGAGTGGAATGATTAGACAGATGGGCAAAAATACACCACTACCACCACACTACAGCACAAAGTATATTATTATACAAATATCCGTACGAATCGATCCCATCTTTAAGAATTTAAGGTGTATAAGTAAACCCTAGCAGGTTTCGTACAAACTTTACCGTATAAAGTTTCCTTCTCTTAAAACATCATACAATATCTCTTAATTCTAGCAATAATGCCATGTCTTATTTACTTCTCAGTTTCAATCAAAACGTTTTGTAAAGAAACGGTTGGATCTCACTAGAAAATTTCAAGAACTTGAGACTACAATAATAATTTGCACAGAGTACTAATAAATGACCTGAACGAAGTGATATGACATGACGTAGGTACTTTATTGATGTGATGTAAATGCCAGCAAAGGAGATCAAATTAAATCCACTCGGTTGATTTGATTCTACACAGGTTTGGTCGTATGAGCATCAAGCTAAGTCAATAATCATTAACGTAGTTGAAACTGAAACATGACATCAACTAGGATTAAATTTCGTTGTACACATAATATACGTATAAAAATATGATAGTTTATGTTATGTCTATCTATCCATATATCTACCAGAAAATACATGCTATTGGTTGGTTGGTTGGTTTGTTTGTTTAAAAGTGTGTA
>JAAXYV010000970.1:0-10514 GCA_036851875.1 Novacerus sp. FZ-2019
ATATATATATATATGTACTATAATGATATATGCATAACAGATAGGGCTTGGTCAAGATGGAATACGATGATGTGGATATGATGTCAAATTGTAAATATCACATCACATCACATCACTGTAATATAATGTGTACAATATAATATAAAGCAGTACAATGATGTCCACCAAATTGCTCCCGGCCAACTCAAAATTCAAGCAAGTATAAAAAAAAATCAACTTCTGCCTTGTTCGTGATTAAATTTCATTTCATCTCATTACTTACTCGTAGTTTTCATATAGGTAAGAAAATAACACGGCACGGCAATAAGCTGATCCTCTTTATACCAACCTACCTACACCTACCTATTTTGTATTACATTCGCTCTCTCAGACTTATAGAGACAGTTAAATGGAAGCAGTCAGTCAGGCGAGTCAAGAGTCAAGTGAGGGGATGTACTTTGCTGCACATACACATAGCACAGTACCTACTGCAGAAAATCCTAAACTGGCAACAATCTGATCACTTACAAGACAGTAGGTAAGGTAAGGTAAGGTGAGGTGAGGTGAAGTAGATGATCACCACACAAGTGATTACAATAATTATGATGACGAAACTATATTTGCATTTTAAATGTCGCTGTAGATTTGTGATTATCAAGCAGAAATGCCGGTTTTCAACACATTCGTGTTAACTTTTGGAAATATACTTGATACAACATTTTTAACCTTGAGAAGTTGTTCACGCATTTAGTTACTACAATTGGCAAATTAACAACTCATTCAAACTATGGCAATAAGTGAGCCAGGAAAACAGTTACCTTCTCTTACGTATGCCGTTCCTAAAAAATTTTACCACAAAATTACTGACTTGGTGAGTTAAGAGATTTAAAAAAAAATAAAAATAAAAAAATATGCAGAGCCGTTCGAGTGTGTAGTGTGTTATATTATATTATGTATGTATGTATATGTGTGTCGTGCTCATTGTTTGGCATGAAGATAGAGAGACTACATTATATCTGTAATCTGTCCTACGATGAGTTGAGATGAGGGTAATACTTTCTGAATTGAATTGAATGTGCCATATAAAATAATAGGAATAGATTGTATAGAATCAGAATGTAGAATGCCTGGTGATATTTTGCATAATGTATATGTGAGTTATCCAAAGCAACCACCAGCAGATAAATTATGATGCATGGGTCATTACGGTACAACTCAACGTCTGTACGATGATTGAGGGTTTGAAAAAGAAAACTAAACTCTCTCAACTCTAAGGCATCCAATCAATTCGCCATCATTTCTTCTCCACCATTTCGCAATTTAAGATGCTCATAAATTTATTGGTTATACCACCATGCTCCTCCAAACCAAGTCAAGTCGAGCTTAAGCCAAACCTGCCCGGCGTCTTCGTTGGCTCTTATTCATCTCTTTCTATTAGGCTAACAAACCAGCCACCCTCAAACTCAATTCAACTCAACTCAACTCCTATACTTTGTTATGTTGTTGAATGTAACCGGATCGGCATAAATAAAAGGTGGACAGGAGAGGATAGAATTGGATAAAGTATCGCATGGCAGCATTAGAAAGACTATAGAAAGACATTTGCGACTAGAGGATACGATATACAGGTACACATTCACACACTACACATAGATATACCATACCATACCATCAACATCAACCATCATAGCTTTGACTCTATATGTTCTGTTCTGCATTGTATTGTATACTATGGATATTATGATTCTTCATGTATGTACTGTAGTATGCAGGCAAGCACTTTGTCTACTATGTATTATTATAGTACAGTGTATTGTATGTATGAATACTTGCGGAGTAAGGGTAATAACTTGTCTCCGGTTACATTACATTACAACACAAAATACAATTCTTTAATTTAATATAATGTAATGTAATGCAATAGCTTGTGGCTGCATGGAAGATTTCAGCTGAGTTTGAATTGGTTGGTTGGATGGTTGTTTGGTTGGGTTGACTGACTTTTTATTCCAGAAAGAAAAGTGACCACAGGGTTAAAAGAATTTTATATCTAAATAAAACGATCTGTTAGAATAAGAGTGAAGAAGAAGAAGACTGAACTCCAACTCCACTACACTTATACGCTAACGAAGGAAGGAGCGTACAAAGTCAACGAAGGAAGGCAGGACAAGAAAATAACAAGGAGACTAACGACATTACCACAGTACTACATTCCCCTTGCCCATCCTCTGGTCATTCCCATCCTGATTTACATCTGATAACCATTGCGATAACAGCCACCAACACACTTACATTATTTGTAGACATTCCAGTTTACATACCAAACCACTTTGTCTTTTTCTATGTCACCCACTCCATTCCATGTCATTCTAGTTATGTATAGGTAGGTATATCTCTAGAAGTACACCTAAGTTCTCCTAGGAAATGGCTTGAAAGACTAGAACTAGAATCTCATGTCGTGATCTGATGGCATATTTTTCACTTGAAATATTTCAAACTAAAGTTCTTCATCCTGAAAGGGCTGCAAAAGTCTCGCTTTTATTTCGAAGAAGAACACTGAAATGGCTTTCTTTTCCTTTCCTCTCTCCCCTTCTTAAGTACCCTCAACCAACACTTATACTATACATCTCAGCGATATCTTTAGCTGACCTTATCTCTCCCTACATGATTGCTGACTGTATATTGTGTGTTGGGAATGTCAACCCCTGTGTTTAACTAATGAATTTTCAAAAAAGTAAGAGATTAAATTCTTCTCACCTGTCCATGCTTGTCCATTTCATTATTGGTTAACTTGACTTTCTCAAAAGAGACGACTTGTTTTCTAAGTTGCTCCCCGGTAAATGGGGAATCCGGATGAACGTAGAGACGCGCCGGAGCAGGAGGATCCGCCTTGCCTGCTACCAACCAGGAAGATCGATGGTAAGCATACCGATATCGCTTATTATCCACAGGAACAATATCCAACAAAACGGCGTATCTTTGGTCCGGTGACAGTCCCGTGAAGGAAATTCTGACAGTTGGAAACATTCGTCTAAAAAAAAATAAAAACACCAAACAGGAAATTAATTTAATGCTGAATATTACAATTTGGAATATACTACTATACTTTTTAACTTTTACGAACTATATCTTCTACCGCTGCAATAAACCCATTGCCCTGAACAAAACAAAAATGAGAAAACAATGATAAAGCTGTTGTTCACTGTACCAACGAAATTACCACCCAACTTAAATTAGATTAGATGACGTTGTACATTTACTTCAGGAGCGGCGTCTTTCTAAAATATTTATACTAAAAAAATCACATAGTATTAGCTTCAGTGTTTCTACAAAACAGGAAACAATATACCACAGAACGTTAGCAACATGCCCTTAACATTTTTGAAGAAAGAGGATTAAGGAATTATGAGGGTCTAACTAAAACTGAATGGTAGGATGATGATGATGATGATGATAAGGATAATTATGATAAGTCACTACTACCTACAGAGTAGTACGAGCACTTCAGTTTATTAATACTACAGGAATAATAGAAAATAATAGAATATGATATAATACTGTGAGTGGTGCCATGCCACTCCATGCTAAGGAGCTAATTTGACAAGGTAAATTGTTACACGATGAAACAGCACAATTTCATCAATGACTACCTCTTTAGTGGTCTTGGATTTTCATCAAATCATACCCATTGTCCTCTGTCGTATTATCCCATCCGATTCAATCCTATTCTCATCCTCATCATCATCAGCTGAAGCAGTAGTAACAAGTCAAAAGCCTTTATAGATAGATAGACCTTATTCAATATAATATAAGAGGGTGCTTTACAGCCACGCTAGTGGGAGGCTTTAAAAATCCAACCAGTGTCAGAGTTAAAATACAATGCTGCCTAAGTAGAANTATAGATAGATAGACCTTATTCAATATAATATAAGAGGGTGCTTTACAGCCACGCTAGTGGGAGGCTTTAAAAATCCAACCAGTGTCAGAGTTAAAATACAATGCTGCCTAAGTAGAATACAATCCCTAATGCATAATACGATTCGATCGGCCTCTTTAAGCATGGAGCATGTGTGTATGTATAATATTATGAATACACTATGTATGGAGTAAGTCCAAATACTCAAGCAAGTTCAGTCTTCCTTCAGCCCATTCTAGGCAAGTAAAACCGCTCTATGTTAGTTACCTATACCATACCTACCTACCTACCTACTCGCTTCATGTCGGCTCTCAATTTCTTTCACTTGTGGTTTCAACTTTAGTCCATTAGCATTAACAAAACGACTTACAGGTGTCCCCCGTCCTGTCCTCCACTCCATTGCAATCCCGTCCAGTACAAACAACTCCAGAAGACATACCAGAACAGGAGGACGAGACGAGAGAGAGACGCACAAAATAAGTATCTATAGGTAGGTACAGAACTGTCTGTGTATATCTGTATATACATAAATGTATGTGTGTGTGTGTGAATGTACATAACAATTGTGAGGCACGCTAAGCAAGGGAGAGTAAGACGAGGAGAGAGAAGAGACCATATGGACATACATGTTCATGCTGTTACGTACTTTTATTTCTAATACCTACTCTTGTACTCTGTCCTGTCCCTGTCCGTATCGCGTAATCGGGAATAGACTAGACCAGTATGGAATGGAATGGATGGACGAGCTGAGGTCGTAGTGTGTTGTGTTGTGTTGTAAATAGTAGGTAGGTAGTAGGCTAGGTATGGGTATAGGTATAATATAGGCAAGGGAGTGCAGTGGGCAATGTAGTAGTCTGACGGAGTTAAATTCGATTACCATGGTGGTATAGTATAGTGTAGTGTAGACCTGATACGCTACATTGATCCTGAAATAAATGATCTGTCATCCGAGCGTTTGCACTGCAACAACCAACAGCAAAGCCACAACCTTCCTCTCCACGTCTATAATAACACTATACCCCCAGTATCCATGCCCTCCTTCTGTTTCCAACTAAGTAACTAGTATGAAGGGTTCTTATGGCAAATACTACAAAATGGTCTACAGGGGACTTCACATTTGAATTGATTCAAAATTCCGCATGAAACATTAAAAGAATAAATAAAGTATGTATTTAGTTTCATTTGATTATTTGCCGGAGCTTAATAAATAAAATGCCTTCAAAGCCAAGGCGACGCAGACGAAACGAAACGAAGTGTGTAAGGCGATATTTAATTTCCATTTTTAATTTGGAAATATGATAGACACGGGAAGTATTGAAGCCGGATATAGAAACGCCAGTGGGCATTGCTACTGACTTGTTTGACTGCAGTGACTATAGATGAGCTATGAGCATTTGTGTTTTTGTTGTTGCTGTGTTGCAAGTTGCATCAGAGACACGGGTTATTTTGTAAGAGCCTTTTATTAATTTCACTCAGCTCAGCTCAGCTCCGCTCGACTGTTTATTACTCATGAAACTATTTATCAAACTCATGAGAATTATCACATTATTAATTTTAATTACTTCAAGGATTATTCTATAGTTTCCTACTCTTCACTCACTCCTCCTATAAATTCATGTCTGTGTATATATGCTTTGCTACCTATAGGGAATTGTTATTGACTGTGTATAACGCAATATCAAGGTAGAAACAAAGAACTGACTGAGAGCAAGTTTTTTCCCCTGTACATTTACTGCACTACAATACAACTACTAATACTAAACTACAACAATGTGGTGGTGGTGGTGGTGAGACGGAGCCGATTGAATATCAAAATATGATGCATGGCTTGTAATTTTTCGTCAAGTAAGATAATACCGACGAACAGACTAGAGAAGAGAAGAGAACAGGAACAGACGGACATTCAATTCAACATAAATATAACATTACACCTAACATACGTCTACCTGTTATTATATGAATACATTTGCGTGCTTAAGAGCAATAGTGTGAAAACGGAGGTGTTTTCTTTGCAATTATTATTGGCATTGGTTAGTTTAGTGCCGTGCGGTGCGGTTTTATAGGTATATGATATTTTGTGATGGGATGGGATGCAATATACGATCGAGGAGAAAAACCAAGGCAAAAGTCAAAGTACAAGCAGGCAAGGAAAAGAATAGACGGCAGGCAGAGCAGAATTCCCAGATTTCATCATCTTACATAATTCTACAGTGCAACTTTATTTTATCTTGATTTATTGCCTGGAATATCATGAAATGCGAATAATTCAAAGGCACACAACACATCATATCGTAGGAGAAGCAAGTACCTATGCATTACCGCTTCATATTATTATTTACAAGCAAGTGTTGGTGAAATATAATATGTCTATTAGAATTAAAAGTTATGTTCATATTACAACAACTATGTACTGCAGTGGAGTTGTTGTTGTTGGTGGTGGTAGTGCTATGTGAGTTAAGTTCAATTGAGCTGATATGATATGCTAGTGATAGGCAGATGCTGTTTTCTCACTCAGCGCTAAGCTATAAGCGCTCCGTCTGTGTTTTGTGTGAATAATATCTCAGGCTAGCCTATAGTTGATAGTGGTGGTGTATCCATATGATAAATGAATGTTTGAATACGATCAACTTTTCCTCTGCGAAATAATCACAGTAATAATAATATTTAATATCTATGTAACAACACGATAATAATTATTAGCAACTCTGCCAACACAGTCCAACTAAACTCTCAAACTACATCCGTACGGCTTTTATTATCGTTTATACCTATTTCTTAAGTATATCCCACTTGACTTCACTCCCATACTTTTTACTTACTTTACACTTTACTTTACTCTACTCAACTCTAGTCCACTTGCAGGGGTTTAGTAAGTATTATATTCATCATTTTATGATTCCAGTCGATTTCACTTCTTCGAACGACGGAAAGAATAACAGAACAGAATGGCATCATCTTATTCATTTTCTATAATATACTACATACCTACTACACTATTATGGTATTGTATTGTATCGTATCATAATATCATATATATCATCACAGTGTAACGTATGGCTCGCATGCAATGCCATCACCACACCAAGCATTCAATTCCTCACAAAATACATAATTGATACATATGAAGGATAGTGAAACATGTTCAGAATAATAAATCAAATTGACCCTTGACCCTGAAACCACACTATAATACACTATTCTACAGATGCTCTATCTATTACTCCTACTCCTTTGCTATGGTGACTTCACTTCACTTGGACTTGGCTCTAGCCCTTATTCAAACTTTAACTCAAAGTCTGTACGGACTGACGGATTGACTGACTCTTCTTGGCTCTTGATGATGATCATACTGAGTTGTGAGTACACTAACTGAGTTGAGTATTATGTACAACCTACCTACCTCTTATATGATGTGTGCTTGTGTTGTGTTGTGGTGAGTATGTTGTACTCCAACATAATATAGTAAAGTTAAAGCACATGCAGCAACAGCAGCAGCAGCAGCAGCAGCCTAAAGAATGGCAGCTTGACTTGACTATATAGATTTTACTTGACTTGACTTGTTTAGGCTTACGCCACAGATATCAGTGTGAAGAGAAGGGAAGTTTTTTGCTCAACTTCTTCCTCTAACTGAAGTGATGTGAAGTTAAGTTAAGTTAAGTTAAGTCAAGTCAAGTCAGAAGTTCGACTCCACTGACTGAATGCACTGACTGAAGCTACACTGTTGACTGTCTTATTTCTTTAAGCTAAGTTTCTTCGGTTTGGTTCCTTTTCCTCAGAAGGAAGATTTTTTTTCTCTCTTCCCTTCACTTGAGCTCAGTTCGGTTAGACTTGACTTGTCTTGTCTGGAGTTGAGTTCGACTTAAGTTCTTAGTGGTAGGTCTGACTGAAACTTGGCTTTGGTTTGGTTCGACTCGCCTCTCTCGTGTAATATGAGTCAGAAGAAACTACGCTTGGAATCCAATGGAATCTGCGATAATTATTTCTTTCTTTACCATCATTTCCCTGTCTCTAGCCTTTCCAACCCTTTACACTCCTTCACTTTTATACATCACATCTCATATCTACAATGTATGTATGTATTGAAGCTATCCAGTAAAGCACAGCAGAGGATACCGTCAAGACAACACAAGTCAAGTGTATAGGTAGGTAGGTAAGTCAAATCAAATCAAATCAAGCAAAAGCCACAAGAAGGAAAGCTACAAAAAAGCAATATCTTTTATATCCATTGCTTTGGAGTAATGTAGAAAAAAAAATACTTTAAGAATCTAGCTTACTGTTCTTTCTCAGCGTGACCAATTCTTATTATTGCTAAATAAAACCCACAACAATGTATGCAAGTAACTAACGAACTAACTAGAAGAAATAGAAATTGTGATATAAAAAATATCCATTTCAGTCAGCCTAGGCGTAGCTAAATAACAAAAAAGTAACTCAAGTCAGTAAGTAAGTGAAATTGATGAACCAAATGCTGGCTTCCTGTCAGATTCCCTTCAACTCAACTCAATCCGATTCGATCCAACCATCCTATCTAGCCCATCTTGAGTAACCTAAGCGTATCACTTCATTTAATTTCACTTCACTCACTTGTTTCATTCAACATTGTATACACTCCCGCTGCATGTCTGCAGAACAAGATGTGATACTTAAAGAGTATCCAAATAATACTAAATATAACATAACATGAAATACAACTGCAAAGATGAGGCGAAGAAAAAAAACTACTGAAATGTCATCGTTGTCTTCTCTCTCTCTCTCTCTCTCTCTCTCTCTCTACTTACTGTTGCTTCACTGAAGTTGATTCCTATCTATTATCCTGTTAAGTCCTTCCTCGGCTTACTTACTTAGAATACATGACTGCGACTGCAATAATATACTTCTCCTCTGCTCTGCTTGCACAAGTTTCTTTACTCACTCAGTTCTTTGATAATGATAATGAAAAGAGAAAAAAACACCCAGGCAGGCTGTCTCTGTGCAACTGAGCTCCCAAAGTCAGTCAAGTCAAGTCAAGTTAACTTTACTTTGAAATTAGCCTTTTAACCCGGAACCCGACAAGACAGCCCGCCCAGTTTTCCCTTCACCCAACCCAACCAAGCGTGTCGTGTCATTTTACGTTAGCGTTCCTACATCATAACACATCTTTTCATATTCCACTCACTCACTCCTTTACTCATAAATACACACACACACATACAATTCACAAACACATACACATTCACAACACAAACATATTTAGGTACCAACCTTACCTCCTACTTGCAAAAAGTCAAGCAGGCAATAATAATAATATAAGGAAAACCAATACAAAAGCACTACACAAATTTATTACAGATTTCTTATAACGATCCGAAAGGCATATAGTATCGTCAGTATAGCCTAGGAACCATACCGTCCCTTGTATTCCGACGTATTGAGGCCTACTATAAAGGTTTCTACTCCTCCTGAATACGTGGAAAGGTATAGTCCTAGGCTACACTGAAGATATAATATTCCGTCCGGATTCTTATAAGAAATCTGCAATACTTGTTTTATTTTATATTACCTACATACTCTACCTATGCATTACATTACTCAGCGTAAAAGTAGGTAAAGTAGGAGCAGTCCCTGTGTTTATCTCGCCTCAGACATACTTATTATATTTATATGTTATGTGTATAGTGAGTCATAGTCCAGTCCAGTCCAGTCACTGCCTTGTTGTTGATTTCTTTAGCTAGAGTGGTAGTTTCTTTAGCTTGCTAATGTTATTGAGAAAAGGAAACGAAAATCACCACATATTATTCCCATTAACCCCAAACGTTGACTTAACTGTACGTTGAAAGGAAAGAACTGACTGGGACTAGACTGGAGGAATAGTCTTATTATTGCATTCCAGAAGAGAGCTATAATATATTGATTTGATAAGAACAACCAACTCCTCTTCCCTTTACTGTTGACTGACTGTACCTATGTTGCTTGAATATGTTTCTGTCTCCAAACCCTGGCAGTGCAAAGTAATTTGAGATCGTTTATTTTATAATCCTTCCCAACTGAAGTAGTCCTAATAAGAATGCTTAAGTATTAAACGGAATAAATACATATTATTTGTATGTCTGTGTGAGAGGGTGTATAGAAGAAGTCTTTTAGAGTTATACTACTGCACTACACTATACTGCATGAATAGAGCTAGAAAAGACTCTCTGCAAGAGATTGAGATTAGGAAGAGGTCAGAGGTGGTCACGATACTGACATTATTACACACATATTTACATAGTTAGAGCGACAAACAAATAATCAAGAACATGTGCAAGTCGTGAACGAGTTCAGAGGTCAGAGATTTTGTCATCAACTCACACTAATCAGCACGTCGTCAAAACTTTACTAAATATGTATACGATTATAAGAACTTGTTTTTATTAAAACAAAACTCATAAGAATGTAGCTGAGCAATGAGCTCCTTTTTCTTAAGCTTTGATGCATCTGCAAGTATGTATGTATGTATGTAGAAATGACACGTTACTTGCATAAAAAGTATCATATTTCCTTCAAGGGAAAAGAAATGTCATGATTTTGTTGTCTGTTCAACGACTGTTTTGAACACACATGTGCCTTAATCATCATCAACATAGCATGCCATCCTAAGCTCAGC
>JAAXYV010000971.1:0-10512 GCA_036851875.1 Novacerus sp. FZ-2019
CACAATACACAAATATAACTTTGACAGCCAAGTTTAAACATATTCGGAATCAGCGTACTCGATTTAGTCAGAAAATGGTTATCTCGTTCCAAAAGCCAGGTAACATGTCAAAACGTTCCCATGTGAGCCTGTCACAAATGTAGCAGCAGGTAAAATGCAATAATAGTAATATCGGCTAAGCTGTGGTTTTGGAAACTGGGAATTTCAGTACTCCTTGAAACCCTAATGGAGAACAAACCTAATAAATATCACATCAATCCCAATTTCATAAAAAGTGAGGAAGTTCAAAAAATGATAAAAAAGAGGATAAATGATCAAATATTTGAATTGGTGCCTCTTTTCGCAGCATTTAATTCTTTACAACGCGTAAACCGTGCGCTTCTCTAGCAGTCTCCGTAGCTGCAGTTGTGTCTAGTCTAGCGTGACAAATGTGACAGGCTTGGTGCAATACGCTTGTAAATACACTCAGTAGCGTAAAAGTTTTAATATAGCACATTGTATTCTTGAATATCGAGTATCCTTGGTATGACATTTATTCGAAAAGAATAAGCGTATATTTATCATTTCTGAGTCAAAACGGGAGGGCTATTGGTCAAAACGGAAAAGAAATTCCTCATGGTCTCCGAGTTTTCTCAAATAATAGGTTGAATTTATACCCAAATTTTGAAATGGTGCCAACTTTTGAAGTTTTCCCCAGTCCCAATTGCTGAAGCGTTGCTTTAAACATTTTTCAATGGATCAAAGATGATGGGAACCTTGATTAATGAATTTCAGTGCGAGTTTTTACAATGGGTTCACAATAATTGTCCTTAGATATAGTTTTGAGGAGATGTTAGAATTTTAAAAAATGAGTGTAATTTAAATTTAGCTAATTTAGAGTAAGGAGTAGAGTACAGTTTTTATTGTGTTTTATTGTAGACCACCATAACACGAGACATAATTGCCAGGCTCATATGAACATCAGTTACAATAAACAAAATTGATATAATTACAACTTCTAGGGTCGATGCCAATTATAGCTTACCATAGGGAACATACAATAAAATGATTATTACAATAATTTGTATGTCAAAGAAGTGTGCTAACCCAGACGAGAGAAGTGAATAAGGGGCAGACCCGAAGGGACGCTCTCATTGTTAATTTTAATTCTTTTATACAGTCATGTCATGTCATGCACCATTGACTTCTGCCTGATTATAAAACGGTTTGAGTACAATGCATTATTTGCAGAAAAAGTGAAATAAATCTGTGTTCACTGTCACAGTTTCTGCATATTATGTTACAAAGTTTATAATATAAGCTTTATTAATAATTATGAACATATTATGTTCCTAATTAATATCCTATATGATTTACTGTCATATATTTTTTAAACCATAAGGACGATTAATTAGTCTGATTTTATTAGTGTATAATTTGTTGTTATTCGCAGACTTGCAGTTTAGAGTATTCTTACTAGTATGGAATAATATTACTAGAAGTGCAAATGACACAATAAATCTATGTAAATAAAATGAATTTATCTTACAAACTATTGGAATGCGTTAGCATTTCTCCAATCACAGGTTATTACACATGAGTTGTAATTTTACGGGGGATACAGTTTACACGAATATCCTCTTTGGGGTCAATCGCAACACACGATACTGGCAATTTATTTGGATTTTCCATCGCAACAATATCAAAGTGCTCAATGATAGCTGCAATGAGACTGATTGTAACTTCCTCAACCAATCTGTACCCCATGCAAGCCCTCTTCCCAATTGAGAAAGGCAGAAAATGTAGAGGTTTGTGAAAATCCCCGTATTCGTCAATGAATCTTTCTGGTAAAAACTTCTCTGGTTGATCCCAAAGTTCAGAATTCAGGTTGAGATCATAGCTATTAAAAATCACCATCGTCCCCTTCTTGATTGCATACCCTAGAGAGAGAGACAAGAAACATATCATTTTGCACATCTGTTGTTAAACAAATCGAAAAATTCATTGCAGACTGTTGTATTCAATACCTGCAATTGTACAATCCTTGGATGCAACTTGGGGAACTATAGGTGAACACGTCTTGCGGAGGGTCTCATAAACTACGGCTTTCAAATAATCTGTATTTCCTTCTTCATAGTACTAGAAGGTGCTCATAAATAAAATCAGGTGTTTTACAGCAATAATTTTAATTTCACTACTGGCCACTTTGACTCTAGTTTGTGCTACAAGACTCATTTAATCAACATTGGGAACAGATGGTTCAAGATACACCGGCACAGGTGTCGACGTGGACTATGGACTTTAAGAATTGGTTGCAGCCACTTGCAGCTGACAGAGTTAAACATGGTCAAAGTTGAAGGTAAATATGCAGGGTGGATATAATGTTGGCAAACACTATGACCCAATCACACCCAAGTTTTAGGTTATTCTGGAACAAGTTGAGATATAATAAGATGCATTACCATATACGGATGAAAAAACAATTATTCCCCTCAATAATAAAGTACTGGGCTATTACTACGGATTAGCAAACATTAATTCCCACCCTGTATATTCATCTTCAACTCTGACCGACTGCAAGCGGCTGCAACCAATTTATTTTTAATGTATAACCTATGTCGACATGTATAAGTTGATGTCAATTTCGCCGATACATCTTGAAGCATCTGTTCCAAAGGTTAAGTGAATGGGAGTCATTTGACACACTCGAAAGTCAAAGTGACCCATAGTACACGGGTTCGATCTATATAAAATAACCCACTGGTCGCTTTTGTAAGTAGTTTCTTAGGGTCATTTGAGCAATACAGTATATATTAAGCATAGTAGAAGCCAATAATATAGAATGTTCCTGAACTGTGTTTTTCCACTATTTATTTATCTATACCTGGAGCCTACAATGCAACCTTTTGTAGCAACAAAAGTAATGGTTTATAGTATACGTCATTGGCCTTTCTTTTACAATTTTACTTGTAACACAGAGAATACTCTATAATACAGACGCTTAATATGTATAGGGATGTAGGGTTGTTTACCTTGCAGTAGATGATTTGAGATAGGCCCTTCACTGATGCTATTTCAATCAGAGCCCGTCCAAAAAGATTTGAGATGGCAGAGTGACCTCCAATAAAGTCCTCAAGTTCATACAGGACTTGCTCCGTGCTGAGTTTTGTATCCGTGTCCTCGCTCCCCAAGTGACTCAGTAAAGCATTCACGAAGTCTTTGGGTTTGCTTGTATTCAATTCCTTTCTGTGAATGAGTGGGATTTGATTTTAATTAGTAGGTCTTTTTTAGAATTTATTCATAGGTGACTTGAAGGATGAATATTATTCTTACAGGCGTGGATTAATAACTTGATCAAGAATAAACGCTCTTATCTTCTTTCCCATATCAGCCAAACGGTTCAAATGGCCTCTAAAAAATGGAGCCAATATGGGTAGAACATCCGTTGCATGACTCTGATTAATTTCCCAGAAAATGTCGTCAAAGAGCTTCACTATTGACTCAAACTCAGGATTTTTTTTATCGTCAAAACTTAGTGAGCAGAAAAAACTGAAAAACATATTCGCACAGGCTTTCTGTATGTTGAACTTAAGTCGGAGGTGAGGAAAAGTTTCAGTAATTAAGTCCTTTGACATAGTTTTGACCAGCCAGTTTGACGCCTCTTTTATTGAATGTTGTAGAGAATCATTGAAAACTCCAGAGTGACAAAATCTCCTTGCAAGAGATCGTCGAGTTTTCTGAACTTCTGAGTAGTTGCAGAAAGCCAATGCTATAAATAACAAACAAAGAGAATGTAAATATTACCGGCCGGTGCCATAGTAAGGTAAATAGCCTCAATATTTAATACCATTACACAACTATACTATTTTACTATGAGTCTTTGACTTTGATACCGTTAGAACTGAAGGGTATGAAGGTTAGCCTGAATGATGCTATTGCATGTCAAGTTGGCACTGGGTGCTCCATTGAGTAAAAGGTTAAATAATATATAAATCTCAGATACTCTTGACTAAACTGACAAATTGCGGTAAATTGACTGCGGTTTAATCGGTATCCTTTAACTCTTACAGTTTTCTTTGTCGCCTCCAAACAGCACGTTGTAGCGAAGAAAATTGGGTCGATGTCCAAAGTCAGACCCCTTTCGAACAAGAACTGATTTGATGAGACTGAGCGAATTCAAAACCACGGTATCGATTGAGCCAAGTTGTAAGTAGTAAATGTCTCCGTACTTTTGAGACAATCTGGTCATTGCAGGAAAAGGGTTTCCGAAAATGCCAAAAAGTTTTAATGTCATCTCAATTACACTTTTCATTGGATGAGACTCAGGCAAGAGTAAATTATTGTTTGTAAGTCTGACTACTGTCAAACCGACTACTACGTCACAGAAATGGTGTCATTGTTTATTCTATATCATGGGCAAGATACAAGAGTAGTAAAGGGTTCTTATGTAAGTAATTTGAAGGTTAATCACCCGCTGAGAAGATGTAAGTGACCCAGTATTGGAAGTCTGGGTGGAGACGGTAGGTCTTCTCCAATGCTGCATCTTCCTTTCTTCTTTCGCTTCGCTGCCCAGAACAAGATCATGAAGACGAAAGTGATGGTCAATGTCAACCACCAGCCGAATATACCATCCATTTCGAGACCATTCATCCTAATTTTAGTTTGTCAATTACCTTCCTCTCTTAGTATTGAATGAAAAAGTTATACCTATATCTCTGCACCAGTCC
The DNA here is from genome assembly GCA_036851875.1 of Novacerus sp. FZ-2019. Lineage (NCBI taxonomy): Eukaryota > Metazoa > Arthropoda > Collembola > Entomobryomorpha > Tomoceridae > Novacerus > Novacerus sp. FZ-2019. The sequence goes on from JAAXYV010000971.1 coordinate 4,707, forward strand.
CAATTTTCACAATGAAATATATTCAGTGCCACACACCAACATTTGCAGGACAAGTACCGTTTTCAATATTCAATGGCTAACAGTTATATATCTTCACTAGAATTAAGCCATTCTAACTTCAGTGCACTATAAATTGTTATTCCAGGTACTAAAATAATTAGTTTCAGTGTAATGAACTGAAGGAAAGGAGTACTGTCACTTTCAGTTCAACAGTGTCTCAACTGGCCCCAACGAGGATGAATGAGTCAAGATTGACAATTAAAGTGGAATGAATTGATACATTTTAGATCTGAACGAAATCATTTAGAGAATCAATTCCATTAATAGATCTTACGACAGAAATATTTTATGGATGGTTTTTTAGAACTATTTTAAATTTCTAGAATAATTAAGGTTCAATAAAAAATATTTAAATTTTATTCGTAAATGTTTTAATCTCTAAATAATTTTCAATCTTGAAGGGTTGATCAGACCTCAAATATCTTTGAGATTTTACAAGTAAACCCTAGAAATGTTTTCCTATGTGTGCCTATTCGAGGAAAAATATCTTGCAAAGAATTGGATTTTTAAGGAACTTTATAAAATGTATTTTGGTATGAGAAGTATGTTTGAGTATGTGGGGAAATGATTCAACGAAAAATATTTCTGAAGTACAAATTTATGCTAGGTGATGCCAAGAGAAGAGAATGAGTGAATAAATTGAGAGGGAGAAATAATCTTGATCTTACTCAATATAGATGCTCAAAACAAGGTAGGGTTGTAATCGTAAGTTTGGTGTTTTTAGTCTGATATCTGACCTGACTGGTTTAGGATTGGACAGACATAGGGTACACAGGGCATGCATAAGATCTAGGTGACTGGAATAAAGTTGGGGTAAGTTATACATGGATGAGCATATCAGACTAGGGTCGCACCTGGGAATAATTATTGGAATGCCTAAGTACAGCTTAGCATATGTGTGGACCGGCGGAAGAGAGGGATGTAAAATGTAATCACCTGTTTCGGTGCATGGAATAAATTTTATCAGAGTTCAGATCAACACAGCCGTATGATTGAGCAATAGACTTGCTGGCATCAAACGTTATGAATATTAAATGGGAGTCAGAATGGGAAATGGGAAGAAGAAATAAAAGCCTCCGGTGAAATAGAAAAGTCATATATAAAGCTTGATATTAAAATGAGTTCTAAAAAAAGCTAATTTAAATTCCTGACTGGTTGAAACTTGTATGAAGGGATACTCAGGTTTTGATGCTTTACGATAATTTCTATATTAAAACTCAAATGCAGGTGTAATAAAAACTTACCTTGAGATGAAATTTCAAGTTTAAAGTGGAAACCTTCGAAGTACAAGAACTGAAGCACAATTATTATTGTCACGACAAGACCACTGCAGCAATGAAAAATTAAAACCGAACGCCTCAGTATTTAAAGGGTCCAGAGCTACGGCAGAATTCACAGCTGTACAAGACACAATCAGAGTCACATGCCATTATCCATATCCAATTAGAGTGGGTGAGTAGAAAGTAAGGGTGCATTTTCTTAAAAGCAATGTAATGATTCAGTTTCAAGTAGTTTATCCCAAATATATACCTTACGTTGCTTACATTGGGGCAGTAGGAAAAGCATTGCACCACCTGCAGTCATTAGTACTGGCCAGTTCACCTTTATATTTGACTATAGCACCAGTTTAATGTTTATCCCAATGCTACTATATAATTCAGTACCCGTACTTTTAACATTTCCCATAAAAGTGGACAAATAAAAATACCTGTACCTCCGAAAGCATGCTGGTAATGGTTTATGAGTGGATAAAATGACAACCTATTTCTAACACCATGAAATTCAAAGACTAGATCAAGAATGTGATGTATAAGGGCCTGAGAAAATCATAACAGAACTATGGTCTCTGTCTACCTGTTCTAAAAACAGTACCTATAGTGAATGCACTTTCAATTTCTTTTCATTGTCAATGCCATCCGTCTAGTGTCTAGTTCAATTATCGCTAACATGACCTTCCATCTGCTATTACCCGTCAAAATAAGTACCTTCCAATATATATATATGTGTTTATTGCCCAATAAATGACCATTCATGAATGCTTACCTTTTGGGTTTACTGCAACAACCTACTAGTGACAAACTGCAACTTAGACCCTAGACTCAGACTCAAGCATCTGTGACAAAGGTACATGCAGTCAGGAATTATCAGCTAAAAGCAAAATTTTAGCTAAATTTAGCTTGAAGGATTAAAAAACCTTAAAATTTCACTAAATTTAGAGGAAAACGTAGCTAAATTTAGCTTCTTTGCTTTTTATTTTATGTGCAACAACTTTCACCTTGATGCAACAAACTTAACATAGTCCTAATAGTTCAATTCCCATTCTATATTTTCACCAAAGGAAAACAAAATTCATCGTTGGGGTCTATCTTTTATTGTTTTATTATACTTATAACAATGAGGCCCAATTCTAAAAATATTAGGTAAGATCCGTTCATATCAACATTGGCGGCGAGGAATCCCAGATACCACGGTATTCCTAGCCATAATCAAATCCTCCGTTTTCGCATTTTGACCTAGATACTGATGACTGGCATCAGTGTCAGCAAACCTTAATATTTGAGTTAAATCTAAAGATAGCTAAAATTCCTCTAAATATAGCTGATAATTCCTGACTGACAGTAATAACATAAACACAACGTACGCACCTAAATATCCATTAATTACTGGAACTGAAACCGGTAACTTAAACGCAATAGTCATGCACACTCAATAATTCTGACTTCCATGATAACTCTTATGTATACTAACACATTGGGCTTTATTCCATACATCTATATTTCCTGAAGTTGCTTTTAATTACAAACATGTTCAGTGTTTTATTCAGTCTTGAAAACCTTTGAGTTATTCTGCTGAGACATATCAGACTCCATCTCCATAACGCGTTTCAGTATCAATACCTGAGGCTCAGACTCGATGCCTTTCGGATTAGGATCTTTAATCTTAAGCAGAGAACCACAGGCATAGTTCAAATCACGTTCAATATCTCGGCTTGCAGGCCAAAAAATTACTTTCGGCTGCTTTGGAAGACCTTTCGGAAACTTAGACTTCAATTTGGTAAAAAACTCTGGGTGAATAAATCTTCTCTGGAGAATCGCCTGAATATCCATGTCAATACTGACCAATCCAAACCTTTGTCTGAATTCTAAATGGCATATTTCTTCGTCAAGAGGAATGATTTCTCGCTTAGTGGTCAGGTCTGGTATGTGCTTTGAGATTTCAGGCTTAATATCAAATATTGGTGTCAAAGCAGTCAAACTGTAAAATATAGAACGCTTAACAATGTTTGTTGCACAGTTGTTTACAAACCCGCTGTTTTCTTCCTGTAAAAAACAAAGATCATACAGAACCTTGACTTTAGTTCCACAATTAAAGAACACACTTTAAAAAGAAAAGAATTCTGTCGATTCATGGAAATAAGACTGTCTATTATGTTGGGTTGGGTCTGATATTTTTGACAATTAAGCGATTACAATTACAATTACAACTCGTTAAACGAGAGGTTCACAAGATTTGATTCAAATTCGACTAAATGTACAACATGACACCCAATGAACGTTACTATTTGTTTAAATGCATTCATTAAACTTTACGGTAGAAACAAATAATTGTTAAATATGCGTACACACAGATATTTATTGGTGAATTCGTCGGGTCCGCATCCAAATGCACCAAATATAAAATTACACTACTAGATATTTTCGTGAAAAATGGGCATGACGAATGGAAAAGTTCTAATTTTATATAACTCGATTTTCAGTCCCTAAAGGAAAGATTTTGATGTTATTTTATTTTATTATTTTTCAATTTTTCAGTGTAGCATTTTAAATTTCCAGAACAAATAGCTTATAACTTTGCCTGAAACAATTTTTTTTGAACTACGAATTTCAAGGTTGGAAATTTAGAAAACTACTGAACTGTCTGACCCAAGTTTTCAATTTTGGGGTTTATTTTTGATAAAACTTTTGGATTTCCCAATGTAAAAACTATGGATTTTCAAAATTCAATCGTTGGTTTCCAGTGAAATGCTCCGATAAAACCTGGTTTTTAGTTTGTTTTAGTGAAATTTAGTTCAAACTTGTTTTCGAGCAAATTGATTTAGTGGTAATTGACATTAAGTGGAAATATTAAGTAAGTCACTTATTTCAGTTAAAAGTGGAGTTTCACCGGAAAATGTTGCTTTGGTTGACTTCTACTGTAAATCTATGTCACTACGTAACTACTATTAGGGCATGATGGGATTCACTAAAGACTAACAATAGCCTGTCCTGTACCGAACGAACCATATTACTAGTAATTCACACTTACGATTAGTTCACACTTTAAGAGACTTCTGAAGTTCTGAGTGCAGAGTTTACGACTCTAGAGACTAGAGACGTTAAGGAGTACTCTTTATGTCAAGATACTCTAGGTTTATTATATTCACTCATTTCTGCTCATTCATCTTTAATAAATTATTACCCTATAATGCCAGTCACAACCGATTTGGATCTTGAAATCTAAAGTTGTAACATAAAGAATTGCTGATACTTCTGCGTCATTGCGGAAATTTGGTTTCGTGGTATCTCTTTTATGTCCTTCAGAAGCTAACAATCTGACTAAAGTCGGCAAGTGAAATATACGGTAGTTGAACTCTTGATCTAAAAAATAAAGAAGATTTATGATTGATTAAATACCTCAAAGAATTTATTAAGTGCTCTACGGTATACTCACTGCATTTCTGCAACAACCAATTAATGCAGCCAGTCAATTCTAGCATGTAGTCATTTCGCTTTACGGTAAATAGCACATAAAAAGTCTTTCCAGCAGCCACATCTTTCTACCAAGAAATCAAACATATTACCCATCAATATAAGACCTGGTACGAGGTTTTATAACCAGTAATATTATGTCATATATACAATGTCTATTTTATTCCGGTCAACCCAAACTCACCATTACAATTGCAGCGTCCATAATTTTCTTTAGAATATCTTCATAACGCATATTTCCAGTTCCATAAAATTTTCCTGGCTGTGAAAAATGATATACCTTTTAATCTCACGTCTTGTGATTATATTTAGCTTGCAGTTATAGTTACATACAACAGAACCATGCTTAGTCAATAAGGGGAAATCAATTCAGTCAGATTCGAATGAAACTTCCCATACTGCTGTAACTTGACGTCGTTAAGAAGCTTGAATAGGGTAAAAAAAACTTCCACTTCCACTTCAGGAGGACAAATTACATGAGTGTAGCAACTTGCAGCCAGATCGAGCTGAAAGTCAGGTTTCATATATAGCCATTGGTTGATGATCTCTGGTGGTCAAATCTTACGGTGGAGGTCTTCGAAGGTAATTGAAAAGTTGTACAGGAGGTCAAGTTAGCAATGCTGTGCAAGGTTTCTTCTGTTTTTCTCAAAGAATAGTTTTTTGATAAACTTTGGCGGCCACTGGCGGTCAAACCATACGGTGAAAGCTTTTGTACTCTATTCAAACTCCTTCAGGTCAAGTTCTATCGGTAAGCAAAGCTTCATTCGAATCGGACTGAAAAGGATTTCTCAATATTGACTGTTCATTGTCCTTTCCTCACAATGTAATTAAAATTGTAAAATACACGGTAAATTATTATTTACCGTGTTGTGGTAGTTTGGCATGGGTATACTCAACTTGTTTGATTCCTCCTTGGCTTCAAACATACTTCCAGTATTTATTGGAACAGGACCTAGAGAAAGATATAGTATGGATAAGTACAGTAATAATAAACCATA
>JAAXYV010000972.1:0-10509 GCA_036851875.1 Novacerus sp. FZ-2019
TAACTTAACATTTAAAGAAGACAGTCTTAGTCTTAAGTTAACGGGAGTGGGACTGGGACACACTTGCTTTCAGTACTCAAGTCAAGTATAGCAAAATTATATATGTAGTCATAGACAAAAACTACACTACGTGTACGTACGTACTGCTTACACTCTATATACTAAATCTGTTTGGTGCTTTTAAATCCCACATCCTACATCTATTTAATGCAACTTGTATAACCAGAAGATTCGGGATGCAAAGCGGGAGATGAGAGATACACTGTTGAAGACAGTTAGATATAGCTAGCTTTTTCATATTCAAGATGTGTGAGTGAATGAGTGACTACGCACAGTTTATATACTGCTTGCTTTGCTGTGCTTTGCTTTCTTTTCATTTGGTGTGGTTATGGACGGTTCATTGGGAGAATTTCAACATGAACTCACTCAGCAGTTACTTTGGTTTGGACTCTCTTGGGTACATTATTATATTACATAGGTACATCTCACATTCACATTGTATTTCACTTCACCTCACCCTCCCGTCCCGTAATCGTCGTCCACATAAAATACCAACTTAACCACAGTGTATTTCACTGCTCCGAGAAAAACAGAAGAATGGAACAGATGACTTGATGAGGGAAGCAAAGCAAATGCTAGGAAAAGTAACCACGAAGATGTCCTCCCACTATTCATTTCATTACATTTCTTTCTTTCTTTTCTGTTTCTGCCTGCCATGCAATGCCAATACGAAGCCAAAGCCAAGTCAATGCCAAGTGAAGGCAGTACATTCAACATTCAACATTGCCAAAGCAAAAGTAAACTATTGCCAACCCAATCCTTTCTTGTTCTTCTTCAATTCCACACACACTCAGTCACAATATAATTTATGATCTACGGAACTTGTTAAGACAAGTTGAGTCAATTCAACTCTGAGTCTACGTATATTGAAAACTATTGAAGAGTGCTTGAAGAAAATGCCACTGAAGCATATTCCCTTCCCTTGCTTGCTTTGCCTTTGCTTTGCATTACTCATTACATGACTAGATATTTACTTACACGGGTGGTATGTTTAACCTAATGGCATGGCATCAATTGGCAATCCCACTATTATGAATTCTGTCTACAGAGAAAAGTTGACTGCTTGGGAATTTTGCTGAGAAAATCAAGTAGGCTATGTATAGAGAAATAATTCTCTCTTCATGTGGGAATACCAATGTGTGCATAAATGTCTGTACACTTTTATGAGCGTCTTCATGTTCATAATGGATCCCTGCGTGACTAGATATGACAGCATTTTTATTTCTTTCTTTTTTCCAACCAAATTGCTTTGAAACGAATAAAGCGAAAAAACAAGAATTCTGAATTGTAGCCTAAGCCAACCCAACCCAATCCGCACTCTCGGTCTGTATGTATTATTATTTTGTACAATATTCTCCATAATAGCCCTGGATAGCTTGAAAGTGATTACAGAGATTTCAATCAGGATAGTCGAATTAATTGCAAAAGGAATGTTCCATTAGTGGAAACAAATAGATTTTCAGCGTATTGAATTGAGGTAAGAGGAGGAGGTTGGGCAGGTTTATTAATCACTACTGGACCTGGTTTAGTCTGGTCCCATGGTCAGGACTCAAGTAGTGGAGCTGTATAGGTAAGCATATCTGTACTCGGTACTGGAAGCCAAATGAGGAATGCAGTGCTGCGTTGTTAAATAAATACAGATTTCTACATACTGCATACATTACTTTGAGCAACTGACTTGACTTGACTGCTTGCCTACTATTTTGTTAGGAAACTTGAAATTGATTCGTAAAGGATGGAGAGGAGAAGAGAGAACTCCACACTCCACTTAGTGAGCTCCATGCAACTTAAATCTGCAAGAGTATTATGATTATCATTTTATGGACATGGCATTGAGTTTCGTTTCATTTGAGTTAGTCCCTCCCTAGACCCGTTCTTGTAATCAACGACGTTTACGTTGCCTATGAGCTCAACTAAACTAACAATACAATAGCATACTTATAATAACTAAGCAGTAGGAGCAGTACACACAGAGTATTACAGACTAATGGCCTTCCGTCCAATACGCTTATTTACTGGCTTCAATATGTTCCGGTTCTGTCCTCTGCCATAGTTTTCAAATATTATGAGTAGTAGTGGTCTCGACCTAGTCTAGTCATTATGTAAAGGTACTTGCCTACTTGTACAACTTAGGTTGTTAGTAATGTTAGCATTAGTTGTTAGCATAATAGAGTATAATATGAGTATAAGCGTACGAGTTCGGGAGTTGGAGTTCGAATTCAAGTCCTCCTCTTTTCTGTCGGTAGACCATAGTAGAGGAGGTGCATGACATTATTAAGTACACATTGAGAGAGGAAAGAAAACCTAATAATATTACTTGATGCTGAACATGCCTGTACCTCCAGTACTTACTTTTACAGCAACTGAAACTGAATATTACCTATATTCATATATGCCTACATTCTTTATGGATATATTATATATATGGTTGGAGTACGGATGATGGGAGGATGGATGGTTAGATATGATGTGTGTTGTGTGTGGGTATAATATAATACGTTGAACAAAGTCAAGTCACAGGAAGAGCGAGAGGTGGACAGAAGGTTATGGATGTAATATATTCATATTGTATGTATATTTACCTATTCATAGTTGAGTGAAATCCGATCGCATTCGGTGGAAGTAGAGAAAAGTCGGAAAAATTAACAAAGCAATTAACAAAGCCAACATTTGTGAGTCCCTTTCATTCCTCTTTCAAAACATTTCCCACTTAGTTAATGAAGAACGGATGTAGTCTGTTCATGGAATGGCATGGTAAAGGCAATAATACAAGACTCAAGTGAGGCAAATGAATAGCAGAGAAGAGAGAGAAGTAAAGTCAAGTCAGGTTTATAGTCTAGAGAGTGGTTTAGTCAAGCCTGGTCGTAGGGTTGTTGGTAATATACAGTTAGTTGTGATGTGAGTTGTGACGGGAGTCGGACGAAACTCGGTCCCGTCTTTCTTCTTTTCTTTGCACTCTATGCTCTTGTATATATTTACTTTGCCTACTTTACTAACAACTGATGTTCCAAATAAATGAACCCTCAACTTGAACTTCTCTCAACAAAACATTCATGCATCTTCTCTTCATCTCTTCTTCTTGACTTCTTCTTCTTATATGGTGTACAAATATTCTCCTTCGCTCTTGTCTTCAACTAATGCTCTCCACCCTCTCAAATTCTTTCTGATCCTTAGAGCCCATCATGCAAACATTTTTCTCCTCCAATAACTTTCACTCACTCTTTCCACTGATCTTGTCTGTCAACTCCAGTCAACAGACATTGTTCATTTTGCCAAAATAGACTCTTATGGTCCACCCACCGGCACATGCTTCTGGCAATTTACTTAAATCTCTGCTACTACTAACAACTACCGAAAAAGCAAAACATATACTTATGATGCTACTGCTGCTACAATTGCTCTTTGGCATCACTTCTTGTGTTGACTTCTCGTCTCTTGAAAAATCTGCTGAGAAGGCGAAAGCAAAGTAGGAAAAGAAAACGCACAATAAACAACGTGCAGCAAAGTTTTCAGTCAGATATTAGTAGGTATGCTGGAATTTGGTTGAGAGTGAGACGAAAGGACCGAGATGCAGAGGCCATAGGCGATGATGGATGAAGATTATAACGACTAGCGACTCAAAGATCTGATGGATGATTATTAAATTAATGGAAAGATCTGTTGAAGAAAATGCTCCGAACTGTATGCCATGAATGGTGTCTGGATTCGCAGTGCATACTTCTAAAGTAGATTTAGTATTGCATTGTATTGTGAAAATGTATATACCTATGTATGTATGTAGGTTTATATGTATAGTTTTACAACAACCTACTTGGCGCCTCACTTTTGATCTGATCTGACAGGGCATCCATGCAGGATGTGATATTATGTGATGTGATGTGAAGCTATGCGATACGATATGATACGATATGTCGCCTCTTTCTCATAATATCTTAGTCTTGAAAGCCATTTTAATATTCGCTGTAGAAAAATTGAGATATAGTAGCAGTCAGCAGTCACAGTAATATATACAACAACCAGCATGCAGCACTTAGATCAGTATAGTAATAATGATGATGATAAGAAGAAAAGAAATGAAAAGCAAAGCTATATGGCCTTTCGAACTTTCAAGTATGGGTATTATATATGTCTATATGAATGTTCTGTGTACTTTTCCCAAGCCCACAGACAGCCTACTCAAGTTTCATTAAAATATTGGGTTTCACTCTTTTCTCTCGGCGGCTCATTTTTCTTTTCTTTAGTTTAGTTTACTCTACTTTACTTCAACCACTAAGCAAAGCATCTTTAAATGATGACGCAGTAGAAACGAGCAACAAACAACAGCTTCTGTGGGCTTTGATTTCAGCTTAACTAACAACAAGCAAGTGACTCACTGACTGACTGAAGACAAAACAAGGCTAGGATAAAGTGCCACGCCAACAATTCCATTCCAATCCAATCCACTCATCTATCATATCAGAAAGAACATGGATAGTAAATGCCGTATATGCATAGAAATTGCATTACATTTCATATTGCATTTGGCTTTGTATGACAAAGTACACATGTTTGATTTTGTTTGGCGGCTCATCTATATACATGACTCAAGCTTGAGTACCTATTGAACAATCAGAGCACACATCTACGTGTCCAGAGTTTACTGATCACATTCGATCTCACGGCTCTTTTCTATGTCCTTATAAAGAGAATGGTGTCTTGATGGCTAACTTAACTAAACTAAACTCGTAAAGTAATGTGCATTTGTTGTTCTTCTAGGCTCATACTTTATCTATACCTATTATATTTCATTTCAACGTATGTTTTATATTTTATATTGTCTTATTCTCATTGTACACATCACATACGTACATTAAGTCCAGGCAAAGCAAAGCAAAGCAAGCCAAGTTCGGTCTTGCCCTTCTTTCTTGCCTTTCCATGCCTTGTCGTGCCGCTGCTGCTGCCGTCATTTGCTTTGCTTTGCTTAAGGCTGAGTTAAGTTGCATGGATTATGGATGACTTTGCTCGACTTGGTTCTGGGAGAACGGGAACTCCCATCTCATCTCATCACATCACATTTCCTTCTCGTATTGTTGGAAGAGTAAGTTGGAGTTTGCAGGTTCTTACTGATCTTCTTTCCTCTTTCTCTACATATTCGTTCGTTGACTTGGGTTCCTTTCCCGCAGTACACACACACATATATATACATTCACATACACGTATGTATATATGTACATAGAAGAAGAGATAGATAGAGTGTAAAATAGAATAAAATTGGTTAAGTCTGGAGTAGTGTGAGTCTGATTGTATTGTGAGTCGGGTCTTCTGGTTGTAGGGCAAGCAGAAGATGCTTTGCTTTGCGTACATTCTTGTTCTGTTAAGAAGACGAAAGAAAGACACGGTTTTCATACCCCCGTGGGAATTCATCATCGTCCAAGATTTGCCGCGGTTATCGAAGACTGATCAGTACCTTCTGTTCTGTTCTATTCTCTCCTTTGCATGGCTTTGCTTTGCTTGCCTCAACTCTTGGCTTGTCTGCACTGCAGTGAAGTGTGTTGCTTTTGCCTGGCTGTCTCTTCTTCTTTCTGTTATTTTCGTTTTCACTGCTCCTATCCTATCTCCTCTATATGTATGCCATAATGCCATGCCAGCTGAGTATAGAACCTACCTATATAATATACTACGATACCATACTACTACTACTACTACTCTATCTACTACTAGTAGTAGTTCTATGTGACTGCTCTCTTATTCCATGTCTGGTTTTGGCTCATATTCCCCGAAGCAGATGGAAAACGAAAACGAAGGAGCTTTGTATACCCTGGCCTGGTCTCTGGACCACTTCCACTTTCCTTTCCAACTAAGTCGTCCTCATCGGTCTACTCGACGTAGACAGATCCAAATGCAAGATTGGCCTTGCTTTGCCTTGAGCTGCCAGACCAGGCCAGGTCAGGTCTGTCTCTCGTCACTAGTTGTACAGCTAGTGCTCTTAGTGAGTCAGTTATTACTGCAATTGTTTGACACTCACTTGATGGTTTCTTCCCTTAAAGAAGTACAGATTCCTTAAAGAAGTTGTTCAGAGTTCGTGCCTTTTTACCAAAAATTCAAGTGGAAAAATGAATGAATACTGCTCTGCTCTGGTTGGACTGTACTATTTGGCTAATGCTTACTGCACATAGAACAGTAAACTACAAACAGACCATAAGTCTTTTGTCTTAATTTGACTGTAGTACCTAAATCTATAGTGAGAGATCTGAAAGCACAGTGTACAAAAAGTGCTGGAAGGAAGAGAAGGAAGACTCTTTTAACTTTGTTCGATTTGAATGGGATGAAATGAAAATTGTCGGGATTCGGAGGCTGTGAGACTCGACTGGTCTGACATTGAGAATTGAACTGACTCCATCATTACCGCTTGTGATGATGATAACATCCCCCTTTCTCTTCAATCAAATTAACTGTGAATGGTTTTAGAAGCATTTTGGCATTTGGGATTGAAGATAAGCCCATTAAGCTCTTCCGCCAATCTACTTGATCCATGTGGTCATGTCTCGGTGTCCATCGACTGTCAATGTCAACCTCACTTCCCTTCTATTTTATGCTATTATAACCTATAAATTCTTTGGGTAGTTTGGTTTGGTTTGGTTTGAAACCAGCTCAACAGCTCATTTATTTTCTATCAAACAACCTCCTTGTTCTTTTAGCTCCGTCAGTTCAATTCAGTTCAATCATGTGTTAATCTTTCATGTCAAGTCAAATCATATCAAATCAAGTAATGCCAACTTTCTCCAACTATCAAACCCATACAAGCCAGCTAGCAAGCAAACAAAACTTGCAATATGAAAAGCAAAGATAAGATTTTGAAAGCAATACTTCACTTCACTCCAGTTAAAATTTCTCCTATAGACAGAATTGTCATGCTGATGACATAGTATAACTCATCTTCATTTCTTTTTAATGGTCATTTATCATGTAATTTGGAGCGTCTTACTAGCAATCCTTCCTTGGGATCGTATATGAGGGAGTATATATACAGAACTGAAACACAATGCTTAAGGAAAATACATATAATATAAACTGCAAGCAAGATACAGTTTGTATACATTATAGTAAAGCATATTTTATACATATCTGTAGAAGGAGTAAAAACTTTCAAAGGCTGGTCTGGTCGTCGTCGTTCGTGTTGGTGATTTGCTTGGCGGTGCTGGAGGCTGGCTGGTTCGGGCTGGTGAATTGGATTTAACTTGATCCTTTCGTTGCTCCAGGAATATTAAATGTAATAATAAAGCAAGGCATGACAAGACAAGACAAGAAGACAAGGCCTGCTTGTTCTTGCTCTTGTTCTTTGCATGGCTTTTATGCTTTGCTTCATTGTATGCTAGTAGTTGCTATGCTTTGCTTCTGCTTATAGAGTGTGGTTGTGGCCATGACTTGACGTGACTGGGCTACATAGTCAGTCTATAGTCTTACATCTTACACAGTCTAGTTGCTTTGTATTTGTTGATGCAGCGTCGAGAAAGATGTGTATGACAATGATACTATCTCGTATCTATGTATTCGCGTTTCGTCTTCCTTCGGTCCTCTCCTTTCGTTATTCGTAACCAAGGGGTAACTTGGCTTGGCTTGGCTTGACTTGGGTTTGCTTCACTTTACTTTGCTTTATGCTTTGCTTTCCTTATTTCTAAGATGTATACTTACAACAACCTATATATAAGTGTAGAACTCGAAGAGATGAAACGAGATGAAATGATGGGATCTGTTGAGATCATATGAAGACGGATACGATAGGATTCGCTCTACGCTTCTCTGACTCTTCCTCGCCTTCGCTTCCTCTCCTGACTTTTCTTTGCTTAGAGTTTTGACTCTGCTTGACTTAACTGTACGAGGCCTTCTGACTTGACTTTGACTCTTGTCTTGTAGGTTGAACGTTACGCTATATACTTTAGATCATGAACTCTCCTGGCTATTGCTTTGCTATTGCGAGGAGAGAAGTTTCAAGTCGAAAGTTTTTCGAATGTTTATGAATTCATATCTGATTTATCTTAGTTGCTCTTTCCTGCCTTGCTTGACTGAGCAGGAGAAGCTATAGCTTCCTAGCTTGGCTTGGCCTGCATGACTTGAGTTGAGTTGAGTTGAGATGACTTGACTTGACTTGACTTGACTTCGTGCTAGGATGGCATAGCTACGAACGGTCGGATATAAAGGGGAAGAGCACCACTTTTTGTCTCTCTATATATGAGTCCCAATATGCAATAAATTTCAATCTTGACAATATCTCTTCATTCATGTAACACATGTTTGTATTTGGAAGGAGGATAAGAAAATGCTTGTTTTGTCATACATAGCCCATCGTAACTTGACCCTAAAAGAGAAGTAAGAGTGAGGAACATATAGAGACAGAGAAGGCTCCCCGCCTCATTTCTGCTTTACGATCAACTTAGTTTATCCACATTTCTACTCACAGTCACAAAGTCACAACTATATATACCCTGTGTATGTACTGAACTTTGCAGTCAAAGTCTTTGAGTCTCTTAGGCCCAGGCCAAGTCCAACCAAGCTTAGGCATAGACAGTCAGTCAGTCTCCCAGTCTCTGTATGTAATGTTACATGTAGCTCATCAAGCTTTCTTCCGCTAAGTCTGTTGCTACTTGCTACCCACCAGCTAAATTGAGACGTTTTATTCCTTTTCTACGAAACTCTTAATTACGAGAGGAAGACACTTGCTGAGCATTTTCGACGCTATTAGAAAATGAAAATGCAGTCAAACTCTAGACTCTCGGGACAACACTGAGTGACTCCAGTGCAAATCTTGTAAAGTCTTCTCAAACCAATTTCCACAATGCTATATACAGCGAGAATGATATGAAGGAACAAAGTATACGGACCAAAACCTCTAGCAGTCTCTCCTCTAAACTACTGAAATTTAACCCCGTTCATTTTCCACCTTGTGCCTTTTGGGAGTCTACTACGTATGACGTAGTCTATCTCTAGTTCTCTATGGTCTTTATATATATATACCTACCTTCTCAATGTACTTTGTATTCTTTTCTGCTGTAAAATTAAAGTGTAATTCTATACGCGTAAAATGAAAGTATCTGGTCCGGCTTAAGCTTTACTTTAGCTTTAGCCTGGGATAAGAGAAATGGATTCGGCATATGGTAAGGTAGAGTATAGACAGTTAAGGCATAAAGCACAACGTAAAGTAAAGTAAGCTTTGCGTTGCTCTTTTTACGTTATACTTAGGTACTTATGGTTTTGTGCTATTGAGCTGCTTCTATTCCTTAACAGAACTTATTTGACTGTAAATAATCCACAAGACTAAACATCCTAGTCCAGCCGTCCACTCAGTCTCCGGCACAGAGAGAGAGAGAGAGAGAGAGACAAGACCCCTGTATGTATTTGTAAGTATTGTTTATGCTTAAGAAGACCGAAACGGAGGTAGAAATGCGGTTGTTTGTACTTTGTGCTGTGTCTAATGCAAAAATCATGTAAGTAATGGAGTGGAGTTTTGAAAAGGAAAAGAAAAGGAAAATGAAGAGGGGCCCTTGAACTTAACTTCGGTTACGCTGACATTCGGCACAGGAACGAAGAGATGCGGATGGTGGTAAATGTAAACGCACATTACTTTACTTTACTATATACTTAGTTCAGCTATTTAGAAACGCATCAGTAAAGATGAAGAAGAAAGAGAGACCAAGACCAAAGCAACTTAAAGCGAACCGAGGACCATTTGACAGCCAAGTAAAGTTTTCCTTTCAACTTCCCATCTCTTGCATTCTGTTCCTGTCCGCCTATCTGATCTTCCTAGCAGAGTACACTACTACCGAATCTTAGTATGGTACAGTTTAAGGGTTCTCTGCTGCTCTGTTCTATTGCCGTTCTTGTTTCTCTTTTTCTCTCTTTATTATGCTTGGTTTGATGGCATTGCTATTACTATGGTATGGTATGTCGTGGCATAATGGTCTCCTAGCTACCACTAAAATGAAGTAGTATTCAACTCGCATATAGATAAAGTGATGTGATGTGAGTGAGTGAGTGCAGACCAAGTAACTTTACTACCTCATTTCCTTGGCTTACTTTACCTCGGAGCAGGGCATATTTTATCTATGACAAATCGACCAAAAGAGACGAGCCAAAACCCAATCCAATAGAAATTAGCTCATATTTCCATTTCCCAAAAGAACAATAACATTCAATCATCCTCAATGCTGCTGACTATATATACAAGCATATTGCGTTGCCTTGGCATATTGATTTAGAAACGTAACACGTTGACATTGTGACACTCCTTGTCAAAAGAAGTCTACAGTTCGGAGAGGAAGTACAATGCATATACCTATATAGATAGACCAGACCAGACCCGACCAAGTCAGTCCCATTCAGTCTAGCAGTGGGTAGTAAATATATATTAAAAATATACATGTAGAAGTGCCATTGGAGAAGTGACAGGTGTTGTTCGAAAATATTCTGTTCCTC